>JAKEPQ010000781.1:600000-772500 GCA_024500445.1 Entomyzon cyanotis
AATAACAAACAAGACAGAACAATGTAGGGAACCAGAACAACCAAACATTCTGCCAGTGGAATTGATCCAGGAAACAGAGCAGCAAGGACAAAAGCTGGAGAGCTCTGAGATGGAGACAACATTCCTCAAAGAGAAGCTGCATGACCATGCTGTACACACAGGGAAGGACAGCAACATGTGTGACCTGAATGCCTGAATGTAGCCAGCAGCTATTCCTAAGACAGAGCTTTCCAGAGAGAACAAAACCCAGAACAAGACACATGAACTTTGAACTTCTTAAAAATGAAGAGGTTTGTGGAAGTGCCAAATGCAGAGGAGCATCAGCCAGTGGAATCACAGAATCACCCTCTGTGAGCCTTGAGTGGTTAAAGAACAGAAAGAAGGTGCCATCTGTGAAAAAACAGATGACTAACAGGAGAGTCATTTGCAGCTTTGGAAGAAGAAATAGTAAGTAATTCTGATGAAATACAAATTATTTGAAAAGTCACAGAAGCACAGTGGTGAGAGGATGGAAAATAAAATAAATTGCAACCAATAATTTCACCATATTTCATCATGTGATTCTGTTCTTTCCTTGAGCAACAAGACCCAGTATTAACAAATCCATACTGCAGGCTTTAGGTGGGGATGTGTTTCTGCTCTGGATAATTAAAATGGCTTGTCTGAAATTAATTGCATAAAAAATGTGATGAACTATCAATCCCATTTCTCTCAATTAAAAGTGTATATGCAATTTAAAACCTAAAATTAGACACTTTAATCCATAGTTAAGAGCCAAATAAGCAGCATGGGGTCTGTGAAAAGCAAGCTCTTAAACCACTCAATATTATCCATAAACACATCCACAGGGATGAAGAAGAGAAGTACTATGCTAATATTGCTGGATGCTGAAATGGAGCCCTGAGATTTGAACCAGCACCTCAGGAATCTGGGGCTCTGTCATTCCCAAATACATAGATAAGGTGATCTACTGCACACTCTTTGCTTTAGAGTGAAAAAATGGCAAAAGGACATCAGAACACAGGTGTCTTCCCTGACTGTGATATTTTATCAAAAGTATGAACTACTTCTCTGTAAGTTGTCCTGCAGTGACTAAAAATCACTACAGGATCTACACTGTGCTCACAAGCCATGGGGCAGTTATACACAACTGCACATTCTATAAAGCAAAATGATAAAAAAAAAAGTTGCGTATTTTGAAAATTAAGTTTTATACTGTTAATATCACTTAAAGTGTAAGTAAATAACATTCTGGTAGAATGTTAACCCAGCCATCTGACAGGTGGTAAAAGAGATGGAAAGAAAAGAGGATGTGTGCTTTTATAAAAGATAAAAATATCTGTCATAAAAGTGCTGTAACCTTTTTTCTCCTAACCATGTATATTACCAACTAAATTATTGAATAATCTAATGCACAGTTTCCTTTATACAGCTGAAGCAATTCACACAGCTTGGTATGCAAAACAAACAAACAAAAAAGATGGAGCATAATTTGACATTTTCACATGCTTGGCATTGAATGCAAGCTCATTTGGTTTTGTCAGGAGTGTTTTGCATTCTTGGAGTACAGCAGCAGTGGCTATAATGTGTGATGTAAGTGTATCATAGAATGTGTTTATTATAGCATTTCTCTGTAGCTGCTACAAGGGAACCCCTTTGAGGCTAGATAAAAGTTTGCCAAAAATAATATTCAAATATCCTTTTAATCAAAACAAGATAAAGAGGAGATTAGTGGCACCAGTGTCAACACCACCACTTCCAAAACATATGCTCAAATAAAACATGAAAGCTTTAGGGGATTGGTTTTGCAAGCTTCAGTGGCTTACACTTCCTCTCTCTTCCAACTCTATGTATTATTAAAATGCATCAGCTGATGATGTGTGTTAATGACAAGCTCCATCCTCAAAGGGTTCTAATTCATTAAAGGGGATGATCAGACTGTAATTCTCAGAATTGAAAACAAAATATTTATTTAGATTATTAATTACGAATTTTATTTCAATGTAAAAGCTTAGATTATTTTAATGACATATAAACCAACTAAAGAACTATATCTCAAGAAAAAAACCCACGTAAATATCTAGCAAAATTTAATTCCCAACTAAACCTAACAGCATGAGGATTTTTCTCCATAAAATATCAATTTTTCATGATTATACCCTTATAAAAACTGAATATTTTCTTTAATTCTAAATATTGCTATTCTTCCTCCACCCCCCTAAAAACAATTATAAATTTTATATTTTTTTCTTTTACTTACAGTGTGTTTAACTTAGATTTTTGAAGAGCATGTAGGGCATTCATCTATCATCAAAATCATACTGACTGAATTTTTATTTAAAATATAGAAATTTCCATTCTCCCCCTGCTTTGGTAAAATTTCATCCATACAAAAACTAAGGAATAGATGTAGAAATTTTTGATTTATTGTGGGAAAGCAAACTGACAAAAATGAGAGACATTAATTCAACTCAGTGCTCGGTGAAGCTACTGGGAGCTGATTTATGGAGTTTACCTTGCCTTTCTATCATCACCAGAACATTTTCACAAAAATGCCAATTCAGCCCAAAATATGCATCTGATGGTTGTGTGGGATGGATTTGGCCCCAAAGGCTGCTGATAAAAATTAAACCAACACTTTAATATGCAGAGCATTGGACATGCAAACATCCTTCAAAGGCACAGTTAACTGCTTAGACCAGGCATGTCTGCTAGCTGGGGACAGTGTCTTCTGCATCCATGAAATCCTGCATGTCACAGGTTTTCCTTGGAATTCAACCAAGACCTTGGGAGGCTCCTGTGGTGTGTTTGATGTCACTCCCACACTGCTGCTGCCCACGGCCAGGCAGCATCCAGGGACTGCACAGCCATGAGCCAGAGCCAGGGGAAAAATGTGCCATCAGCACAAATCCCCCGCAAAGCAACTGAATCAGTGGAAAACAGGGATGGAACTTAAGCCCAGGCAAATTTTCTGAATATCTTCCCTGGGACAAAACTGCCATTTCCTTCCAGATTGTTCTATCCAGTGGAGCACCTCCTCAAGCTGTCCCACTGCACTGTCTGAGTTCCTACCCTGCAGCTGCCACTGTCACTGTCACTCCACAGATCCATAGTGCAGGTGTTGCCCAGGCAGAATGGGCCTGTGGTGGAAACACCTTTTCCCAGGTGTTTCCCCTAGGAAAGGTCACTCCTGGGGCTCCGTGCTTGGCCCACACTTGGCCAGGCCCCAGGAATGGGAGCCAACAACATGAAGCTGAAACTGGGAGCACTGGTCACACCAACTGCTCTGATGCTCCAGGCAAATGCAATGCTGAAAATGGTTTATTGCAAAACACAGCCATGTGAAAGCAAAACTGGAATATTACACAAATTTAAACCCACCAAAGTTTGGGTTTGGTCTGCTCTGAAATTCCGTGAGAACACAGATTTGGGCACACTTGCATCATTTTCATCAGATGCTTCCCCTCAGGTGCCTGTCACCTCAGCAGCATTTAAATGAACACTTCTCTTGTTTGAAACTAAGATGTGTCCATTGGTGAAGTGAATCATGATGGCATTTGATGTAGAAGAAGCTGTGCTCTTTTTAAACAGCCATTACAGACACCTTACCCCAGAAATTTGGCATGCATTTAAGAAAGAAGTAGTGTTTTAAACCACGGGTAGCGAAAATAAAAACTTCAAAGACGTTTATAGTATTTTCAGAAATCTTTTCTGAATTCATACATATTTACTGAATAAGCAGAATGCTTTAAGCCACTTTATTCTTCATGTGACCATTGCCAATTTGTTACCAAGGGCTTCCAAGGCAATACTACAAAACACATAATGCCTGTACAAAATATATTCTGAAATTCTGAAAAAGTTATATTTCAACAGTGCAGTACATAGGGAAAAGCACAGTATTTGAACGCACCTTCTAATTTTCACTGAATCTGCAGTAAAAAAATTAACTAGGTAAGCCACATTCCTGTGTGCAAAAGAGATCAATTCCAACAGTTTTTTCTTTGTTTTTTGGGGGTTTTTTTTGCACAAATAGTGCCATAGGATACGAGATTTTCTGGAAGGTTCAGAAACATGATCTTTTGACTATTTAGTAATCATGCCCATAAAATTTGCTGGTATCAAAATATGAAACTGATTCTAATGTGGCTTTCCCAGCCAGGAATTATCCACCATTAAGGTAATTATAAGGGGAGAACTAAATTCACATTTAACTCCCTGACATGTCAAGAAAGTCACTGAAAAACTCTTGTTTACTTATATACTACTATATGCTCTTTTCAAGCTTGTTTTCCATATCACCAGCATTACAAAGTACAATTATTAGAGAAAGCTCAAAGCACAAATCTGCTTTCTGAAGAGCACAATTAAAGTAAACCAGACATAGCTCCAGAGCTGCAAGAGAAGGGCAGAGACAAATTAGAGCTTTAAGGAGGAAGGTGGAAAAGGTACTTCACTGCAAAGCAGGGCAACAGTGAAACTGTGCATCAAAGGCAACAAATTACTTAAACTCAAAGTACACATGACAATTTATTTGTTATAAAGGTAAAGATTTATTGTGCAATACCCCTCAGTTCTAGTTCATCTTCACACAGTTAAAACAAAACTTCCTTCCTATAACTCAGAGTTATTTGTTTGTAGGATAAGATTACACATCTTCAAAATCATAGCAAGTCATTCATTACCAAAATGTCTGTGAAAATGCCTCTATAGCCTAGTAAGTCTGGCTAAGCAGCACAAGTGACTAAAATCCACATTATGTCAGGCAAACATATCTGTGTGTACATAAAGACTTGAGATATTTCCAAATGCTGTGCTCTATGAATACTCCTCAGTTTGTATTTAGCACACAGAAGATGGTACTTAAATGTAAACAGTATGAGCTGCTTGGGTTTGGGGCTGAGTTCATGGTGATTGCTTGCACAGGATAAAACAGCTCATTCTTCTGGTGAGATGCTTCCAAGAGAAGATTGGAAAGTCTTTATTTTCCTCTCAAGCACTGAGAAGCCAGATGGAAACCAGGCCAATAACCTTCACCAGAGGCTGTAGATCTAACCACGCTCCTGGTGCATCTCAGAGTTTTAGCATGTATTTCTGAAGGACACCAATCCTGACAACTTTTCAGCTCCTCGGTGAGGTTAAGTTAGCAACTTGTCCAGGGAAAGTAAATTTTTGCCCTCATGGTGGCAGAGAGAAACTAGAAAATACAACCCACTGGGCAAGGCAAAAATAAAAGTTGTGAAAATTTAGTTTTGTTATTAAATTGAAATCGTAATTTTTGAGAAGCATAAAGAACTTTTTTAAAGTTTTCACCTTGTTCTGGCTTTACCACCAACTTTTCTATATAAAAGACATGTACAAAGTATGGTTATTTAAGCAGATACCCAGATATTCCACCCCCTCCCCTCACCAAGTGTAAAAGCAAAGTTAGAAAGAAATTTGTTTTACCTAAATTTTCCTGAAGAAAGGGATTCACTTGCAAGCAATGCTTTTAATCTAAATACAGATTTTCTTTGGGAAGAAATCCAGTATGTATTGTGAAAAAAAAGTTTAGAAAAATATTTTCATATCCTAACTGGACTTAAACAAACTTAACTAGAATTTATTTTTATAGCCAGCCTTAGTTTCCTCATTGAAAGTGTGTCCCAGTGTGGATGGGAAAACAAAATATTTGGTTTTCAGTACTTTCCAGTACTTTCAGTGCTTACGATTTTTAATTACAAAATTCATATAAGGTCTTTCCTCAGTTACTTTGCAGTGGATACACAATAATTTTAATTCATAAAAATGACTACTTGTCTAAGTAGCATGTCTAAATAGTGTCTTGGGGGTTTTGAATTTCTATCAGCTATCTATGACCTAAACAATGCTATGCTGGTGTGCACAATTTGAAGGAGAACTGGGAAGATACATAACAGCCTTGAGAAACCATGGAATCAATCACTCACGTATATCTTACTGTATAAACTTATTTAGTCTACAAGATAATGACAAAAATTACTTTTCTATTTATAATTATGCTGCTATTAAGTGTCAAAAGCTACAGTTGAATAATAAGAATTTTCTTCATTTAGTAGAAATATTAAAAAGTATGCTTGGATATTTTAATATTAAAAAACTTAAATTACTTTCTAAAAGTTATAGCTTTGTTATTCTATTGCAATGTTCATCACTGGCAAAATCATTACAAATCCAATACTAAAATTGTGGCTACTACAGTTATACACATCTCTCATATATCTCATGTAGCTGTTTCAAAGCACTTTACAAAATATAAGTTTAACACAACATTCATTAGGGGAAAGTTTAATTTTAACCATCTCAAAATGAGGCAAAAGTTTGCCCCAGGTTGAACAAGAGCAGGGGAGAGAATGACAGAGTCTTGGCTCTCCATCTTTTTCTTACATTTATGAATCTTCATTATTTTATTGAGAAACGTATTTAAAAAGAAGGTCCGACCTACAGTGAGGATATTAACACTGCAAATTTCAAGAGATAACATAGAACCCTAAATTATATGTACCATCTCCAAAACCTCTGTGATTCCCAAACGAAAGCCTTGCCCAGCTCAGGATAGTGTGAGCTAAAAGAGAGATGCAATCCTTTATATCCTTGTGGCCAAAAGTAAGAGATTTACCAGTGGAAAGAAGTGTTACAAACACTTGGACATGAATTGTTGTGTCATATTTACTCTGCTTTCAGAAATCACTGCTCATCAGCGTGAGCCATTGAAATTCTTCTGAAGAACAGGAAGAACCCAAACATTTCCTCCATGTCAAAAAAAACAAGAGAGCTTCTATCCCTAGCAATTAAGAAATGGAAGTGCATGTCCTGACATGAGTTTTAATTACTGTATGGGGGCAACTGACCTTTTTCCAGACAGTTCAGGGGCGACTGTATGCAGGACCCATTTCCCATGAAACCAGCCTCCAAAGATTTCATCAGACAAAATGATAATGAGCTATTGCAGTTGAAATGAGCTGATTAGTTTTTCCCCCCAGCTGCTGTTCAATTAATGAACCACTTTTAAAAATTTTGAAATGAACTTCATGAATCATCTATTTTTATTTTCTTAAATTGAAAACTGATAAATGAATTCAGCCCCTTGGTGACACAAACAAAAATAGTTTGAATTTCAGATCTTGAAGTAATGTTAGCAATTTGGAAAAAAAAAAAGGCAATTTTAAATGCAGTGTGAATATTTAGCAGCAAATATTCCTAAAGAACTGTTAAAATACAGATGATTGAAGCAGCAGCCAAAAAAGGGATGCAAATGACTCTTAAATGAAAGGTTATAGAGCACGAGAGGTGTTTAATCCAAATAACAAACTGTTGTTGTCAATGAAAGATCTGATACAAACCGATTTAGATAATGCAGAAAAATGAACACACAATTTGACAGCTACCCTGGATTTACAGAATCATGGGATTAAATGCTTTCCACTTATTCAAAGAGGATTAGTCAGGATACATTTATTTATTTAAAGCAGATCTTTTACAGAACTAAAGAGTTTACAAATGATACGGAGTGATGGAAAATAGAAAATCCATATCAGCTTTAGCTTCTATCATTCAGCCACAGATGGGAAACTGCTTACTACCAAATACACAAGACAGTGCATTAGAAAAATTAATAATAATAATATTAATAAATTTGGTGTAGCCCTAAACTATTCAGTCAAGGAAAGAAAACACTAAAATACTTGCACAGGCTGTTTGCAGAGAAAGGCAATAAAATGTGAACATCCTAATGAAATGTCCACAATTAGAGCTGACCCTGGAAAACACAGGTGCAATCCAGGGATAATGCTGGTGGAACTTCTACAGCTACAGTTGGTCTGAGATGGAAGATATTCACCAGATGAGATTGCAAAGGAGGATTCCTGCATGCAAGTTTGAGAACAGCTGAAGACTCTCTACAGGGCACTGATTAAGTCACTTCACTTTTCAGATCCCATCTCTGTTAAGTAGAGAAGATTTTAACCTGAAAAGCACTAAAGTTTTAATTAAATGTCTGATAAGTGATTTAGTCACATAGTAAAAGCTTCTCCTCATGAGCAAAATAATAACAGCAGCATTGTTTGAAAGCTTCTGCTTGTGCCAGAATTGTGTCAGAGCCTAATTTTCATCACTGCAGAGGGATATTTATCAGCTCTGGCAGTGCTTTGCACTGGCCCTGGGATTCCTTTTCATCACCGAGGTGCTGAAAGTCAGGGATAATGGTGCAAAAAGTCAAAATCTTAGGTTTAGTTTTTTGGTAAGAAAATCTATACATTAGAGGCCAAACAAGTGAGAAATGCCTCTAAATATGACAATAAATGGGAAATAAACAATGCAGTATGACTGAGTCACTGGAGAGTTTGCAGATTCTCATGTGAAATTTGCATTGTAATTGTCAGTTTCTGAACTCAATATATTTAACATCCTTATTGTCTTCCCTGTGTTGCTGTACTTTGAGCACTCCCTCTCCCTCTCCAGTATTAAATCACCTTCCTGGACACCAATTCCAGTTATAAATATGAACAGGTTGCACAATCACAGCTCAAGACAATATGTGTGTACCTGGGGAATGGTGCTTCCCTTCAGAACATCCACAATCAAAGTGCATTTTTCCCACCAAAGCCCAAACATGCAAGAACTGTTTAAAGACCCAAGAATGGACAAAAGGAAGTCACTACCACACCTACTGTCTACCCTTTGTACATGACTAGTACCAATGACAGTGCCTCGAAGACAGAAATATGAGCTTTTTGAGCTAAAATTAAAACTGATCAATGCAAGAGCCTTCACTAAATGAACTACACACAGGTTTAGCTGCCGTGATGTACCTGATTTAATTTGCATCACAAGAAATGATCCAGATAATGACAGTGACCCCTGTGCCTGTTCATTTCATTTCCCCAAACTGCTGGGCCTATCATTAACCAAGGCAAGATAAGATAACAGATGGCTGTGAATTAATCCTATCTTCAAATATCAAATGCAAAAAAGTGTCTCAATTAAGACAAATTAATTTAGATTCAGCATTCTAGAAATTAGTTGAAATAGATTTTGTGTCCACTTCAGGGTACAATAATGAGTTTATAAATGAACTCACACTTTCCTACTGATGGGGATATCGATAAAGCAAAAGCTGTAAAACTCCCCAGATGTGTTACTTCAATAATTTTGCTCAGATTTGAAAAAGCAGATGTGGGTGGGGCTGCAGATTCATTTAAATTTTGACCCTAACTTTCTGACTAGCTGTAAACAAATGAGACTTGACAATGTAGCCACTGTTTTAGGGAAATGATGACCTCATTAAGATCATGAATTTTTTATCACTCAAGCAAAGCTGTGAACTCAATCCAATCCTGAGGATTCCTATTATAAACACTAAATTTTTTATATAACTCTCTAGGGGAATATTATATCTGTTTATGTAATAGATATACACACATATATAGATTCCTTTCTTGGAATATGTGCCAGATGAAGAGAAAGAAGCAGGGGCACCGAGAGCAACAATTGGAATGCAAAACTGAAATAGTGAGGAAGTGGCCTGCTTTGACATACCTGTGCCTGAGCCTTATTGTTTCATAGCTGAACACTTACTGAAACTATGAATTTGAGTCCTTTGAGCTGTTTGTGGTAGACAATGCTTCATCGAGGAGCTAAGTGCCTCCAGGTCACCAGCAAAACACCAAACACTGAGAAGCAGCAGTGAAGTACTTCAAAAAAGAACAGGTAGACACGTACACTCACAAAGCTCCTCTTGTTAAGATGCATCCTATGCCAGCAAACAAATGCTGCTTCTTTTCTTCCTTCTAAAGCTCAGAACACTCAGAAAGTGAGAAATATTCTAAATGATACACATCCAAGATGCATGAATCCTACTTACACTCTTCTTGACGGGTAAAAGTGTCATAAGGAATCATCAGCACTTACGACTAAGTGGTCAAGTACCTCATTTGGTGAACAGCACTCCCGTTTCTCCTCCAAATATTCCTAAGTGCCACCAATACTGCAGACATCCTGGCTGCACAGATTGTAACTAAGAATCCACCCTTTCCTTCCACAGCAATTCAGAATACAGCAAGCCACTATCCCCAGTTGAATATAAGCATACCTAATTCTGCCAATGAATTACAAATTTCACAATCTGAAAACTGTACCTTGTGCCACAGTGAGGTGACACAGAAACCCTGCTGTCTATCATTTTCTGCTTAAACTGAGGCTTTATCCCACCATACTTCTCTGAAGGTTCTGATTCTTTTGGATATGAGATACTCCTGCCAATTTGAAATAGGCATAAAAAAACCTCTCAAGTCCCTATCCATGCCTCCATAATACATGGAAGCAGTGAAGACAAGACAACTAGAACATTGTGTAAAATTCCAGGTTGAAGGCTATGACAGACAGAAATGCTTTTCTGCCCCAGTCAAACAACCAGATTTTGCCTGGGATATTTATTCTTATTACTTCCAACACAGCTGCTCTTCACTGAAGCCATTCCCATTTGTTGTTTCATTCTCTTTATTACTCCCTGCTTCTCCTGCTGCAGTTTTATTGACTACTTTTGTCTTTTCCCAGATTCCTTCTCTTGTTTAAGTCATTCACTCTGATTTCACCATTCACTACTCCTCTCTACTGTTTCTCTTTTACCCAGATGATTCAAGTCTTCACATTTTTATTACTGAATTCCTTTAGATGTTACACAAAGAATTCTGTAGTCAGTTATGAGAAAACATTGATTTCAGCTGGACTCAATATCAGTGTTCTTATCAATATCTATCTTGTTTAGCCCAAGATCAATTTTCCACCTCAAGGGAAAAACAGATCTAAATGTTCACCCAACCATGCAAATATTGTACTTATTTCATTAGAACTCTCTGGAAGCCTCATCACACTATGGCAATGGATGCTATGAACTTAAATTATAAAAGCAGTCAGAATAAAATAATTAATATTCAAAGAGGATTTGAGTCAACAGTATAAGAAATAAACAGTCACCCACAACCAGATGAGGATCCTCCTCTTTTCCCTGTGGTGCATGTTGGCATTTTTCCAGATGGATGTTATGTGAGAGCCCAGTGAGCGAGTTGTATTTGTTATCAGCAATTATCTGATCACAACTGACACACAAGATTTAGTCTTGAAACTGAAGAACCCACTACACAGCCACAGAAAGCAGTATTAAGTTGGTTAATCAGCTGATTTTTCTCTTCCCACAACAAAAAGAAATAAAAATGCCTCTTTACATATTCTCTGGTGAAAGTAAAGAAAACCCTCCAAACTTTTTCAAAACGAAGACATCTTCAAATCTTTAACACAATGGAGCAGCTGCTACTGAGTTTCCTTGATGGGTATGTTCTGTCATTAGGGAAATCAGAGGCCCTGCTAAATACCTTTTTTGTTTGGTTGTTTGTCAGCTCAAATACTGATTAGGTTCTCTGACAACCACATTGTTTGTTTGCAAAAATACAGAGAGGAAAACCTTCAGTTGCAACTTGCATTCTGCAGAAGCAGTGGATCTACTCAGAGATATTTTGTTAAACTCATTTACAGGGGGAGATTTTACCATTATTTAAAAAAACAATGCAGAAAAGCCCAACTTAGATGATTCTTTCAGTATCACTGTGCTAAAGTGATAGAAAATCTATTAAAACACTAAATCTAAAGCAGATAGTAAGCTTGCATTTTTTACTCAAGAAATGCTAAGTCTGCAATTAAAGTGTATTTTGAGTAAAACAATACTGAGTCCTGAAACTAAGCAGAGTATTGAAAAAGATGAGTCAGAGTATGAGCTACTTGACAAAAGAAACTTCAACAAAGAGGAGTTTGTGACAGAAGGGTAAGGGCTCTTTTTTATCTTACCATAGCCTTGGATATAAATCAGAGCTGACCAGAACAATAGTATTTACATGGCAAGCTGTGAAAGCCTAAAGAGAGATTTCTCTACCTTCATCTGGAAAAACCCACATCCAAACACACCATCTGCCATGGCCTGCCCAAAGCCACTGTGTCCTTGAGTTCTGTGGACATCCACAGGACACCCAGCCTGCAATTATCTTGCACCTTGCCCTGCTGATATTCAGTCAGCAGAGAGTGGGATGTGTGTGGAGATGCATGCTTGCACACAGGCACTAAAACTATTATTTTTGAACTGCAATCCCAAAGATTAACAGGCTTCAGATCATGGAATATATACATTTTACTGATAGGTATAGAAAATATGCAAAATGACCTGGGTAACATTGTTTCAATTATAATATTACTGAGAATAAATTCTACATAACAGCATAAATAATAAATATCGTCTCAATGAAATATTGAAATTTCTAATGGCAGAATCTTACAGTGTCTTCAGCTTGTTAAAACTTATGACAATACATTAAAATTTGTCTCTGGAAAGACAAGAAGAAGAGAATATCAATTTAATGCTGAAAAAAGGGAGCTCTTATTTACCTAATTTATGTGTTACTCTATTTCATCCAGTGATCATAAATGTATGTCTATACAGTCTGTCCCTCAGCAGGGGAGAGACTGAATAACAGTATTGCCATTACAACTTCTTGTGAAAGAAAGATGTGGTTTACCAACTTCATTATAAAAAGCATTGAAGCATGCTTTTTAAAAGAGGGACTCTAAAGTGGAAAGAAGGTAGGATATGATGTTAGCTGAAAATTTCATAGAACAAAGTTCTGCAGTCAGCAGGAGTTGTATTTGTCATTTTACATGCAACAGAGAAAATGGAGACAAAAAAACAGGAAGAAAAAGCTGCAAGAAGAGCTCAGCTGTTCAGAACTTCAAATGCAAGGACATTGAGAGCAGGCAAACACAAGACTGCAAACATGGGTGGAGAACATCACTGATCCAAGAGAGTGAGAGAATGTAATGGCATCTTGGTTAGACTGATAAAGGAAGAATCAGAAACATAAAAGAAAGCTGAGAAACTCCCATGACTTGCTCAAATTCACTGTGTAGTTTCAAACTAGGTATAGGAATGGTTTTCAGTGCATGTCCTGCTGGTCACACTGACCAGTTTAATTGCAGGTCTTCCTCCAAGTGGAGTCCCCCATCACATCAACCTCCTCTGTTCCTCTGGGAGGTGAGATCTCATCATTGATTTCATGTATCCCAGATGGAACACGTATCCAGGTCTTGGAGCTAAAACCCAAATGCTTAACTATGCTTGCCATCCAGTTTCTCCTTCAAAAACTACAGTTGTGATCTTACTTTTCAAGATCGTTTTTATTTTCAGTGTTTCTGAGAAGTACCAGAACTACATTACCCAGAAAAGTGAATCTTGAATTTACCCACAGTAGTAAAATGGGGATGGCAGCAATGCCAGCATTTTCAGAAGCCACAGTCTTGACCTAAGAGTAGGGTATGGTCTTTTTCAGGTCAATATTTGACCTGTTTGTGAACCTCAGCAGGAGTCCACAGCAGTGGCCATTATGAGGATGATTCCAGGTGCAAACATCTGTCTGATTCACAGTAATATTGTGCATTCCATATTGAGCAAGGGATAATTTTTGAGTAGTCAGAGCAATAAGGTACAAAGCAAGAAGAAAAATTTTTTAGGAGTTCTGTTCTTCCAATTTCTTTTAGGAGACAATACATGTGTTGTGTGGAGAGCCTGACCAAATACAAACCAAATTATCCATTTGCACTCCTTACATTACCTCTGTTTGAAGAATTACATTCAGTAAAAGTGTTGAAAAGCAACTAAAGTTGTCAAAAACATTTACAGGCTAAACAGATCCCAGCTCAGATAACTCCATTTCAAGTAATCTAAATTCATCCCCATTATCACTTAAGTGAGCATTACTGCTGTTAGCAAACCCTACACAAATATTCAGATTTTTGTTTTTCCTGTCATGCTGAAGGTTATCTCCCCAGTTGCTCTGAAAAATCAGGTGACAACCATTTCCCATGATGCTCTAAGGGCTGTCAAACTGTCCATCAAACTGTCACCTGACCAATCGTTCCCATGGTTCTTTTAGACTTCTCGTATGATAAATTGAAAGGCACTATTATCTGCCTGTTGTGAAGAGGAACTGCTTAGGCTTTGATAAGATATCACTAGTCCCAGGTGAGAGGAGGCTGACAGCACATCAAGACAAGAAAACACATGGAAACACTGAACACAGGAGCAAAAGGTTTACAAACATCTGTTGTCATTATTTCTTACCCCTTTCCTTGGTTTTAGCTCTATCCTTGTTCTATGTCAGTTTAAAAAGAGACTTTCCTTTCTTCCCAGCCAGTCTGAACTGCAGCTATTTTTAAACCAGTTAGCTGTAGAATGTGAAATATTTAAAATAGGAAAGATGTCTTTAATAAAAGGTTGCACTAGCTACCTTTTCTGATACATGTTGCTTTTACCATCATTATATTTGAAGTTTTATATGATTCTCATGGTGCAATTATGTCATAAGAAAATGAGAAACCCTGTAAGATATGAAGACGTTTTCAGCTCCACAGTTATTTTTTTCATTGATACCTTGAGACCAATTCACAGTTTTCTTGCTGCTATATCAGATATGTCCTTATATAAGTATCCAAAGTTAGCTGAAGATACCTCAGAGCCTAAACAATATGTTGTTATTTATTGTGGGCTGTCAATGAAAAGAAGCTGGTTGCTAACATCACCACCTTGTGTACAAATATTTGTTTGCATGCAATTTTAAATTATTTTAGGCAGTGCTGTAATTTCATTAGACAGCACTGCAAAACCTCCATTGCACAAAAGAACATTTAAATAATTTTATCACTAAAAATATATTCAATTTGAGTCCTTCACGTTTGTTTGACTATAATCTTATGTTCATCTGAGTTAAGGTTGACAGCAAGCTCCTGTACCCTGTGGACAAACCCTACTCACTGGAGTAAACTGTCAAAAATCCACAGATCAGGATTTTAGTGGTGGCAAATATACCTCCAAAACTACTAATAAAGGTAAGGTTCATAATTAAAGTTTGTTCAGCTAATTTCTAAGCCTGTTTTCCAACTCTACTGACAAATCATGGATTATTATATTTTGAGGCAATTCCAACTTCCTCAAATTTTAAATATACACCTGATTTTAAAAGTGAAAACTCAGTTCATCCACGGCTACAAAGCACCCTAATCAATAAACATGATAAGATGCTCCCTTCATGAGCCAGGTGAAAAATGTACAGATACAGTAACCACTGAACTCCACAATAGCAAGCTGATTTTGACAGGGTGCTTCCTTTTATCCCTTTTCATGCAGAAAATCAGTTAGTGTCAAGTGTGGTAGCCAGAGAAGAAAAACAAGAATGAAATAACAGGGCATTTTCCCACTCTCAAATGAAAAATTCTACTGAGCTAAAATATTCTCTCAGCTATTGCTGACCTGCTGGCTCACACAGCGGCGCTCTCTGGGCACTTTTCAATAAGAAAAGCACACAGTCCCTTTCTCCAGGTCATTATAATAGAAAGATGTGGGAATATTGAAAAAAAAGACACAGTTTACACTGAGTGGTTGAGGTGGTGGCTGACTATTTGGATAATCATGTTACATTAAACCCATATCTCTTCTGTTTTCTCTAATCTTTGAAGGAAGAGGCACGAGTGCAGAGGAGGAAGGGACTTTTCACATGGTACCAGGAAAAAAGTATTGCATGGATAGAGACTGGGAGAGAAGGAACTGCACTCTGCGTATGAGACATCTGGTAACTGGGCTATAGAGGGAAAGCTGGATGTGAGTGGGCAGCAGCAGGGAAAAAGGGCAGGGCACAGTCATATAGGCTCACTGCATGGACAGAAGGCTTTGGGGTGGTATAGGGCAAAGCTGTGGAGGGTTTCAAAGATAGGACAATAGCTGGATGATCTCAAAAGTGATTTTGTACAGCCAGGTAAGAGTTCAGGTTAAGTGTTTATATGTCTAGGCTGAGGAAAAAAGATAAAAAAACTCTCCCACTGAGGAAGAAGTTAAAAATAATGCGTTTAGCATTGATCCTGCAGTAACAGAACTCCCTGACAGAAGCAGAAAGTCTTCTACAAAGAGAACGTTTTAAATTGCTTATATAAAGTCAAAGTCAGCCTTAAGCTGCAGGATTGTAAAATACTCTGGCCACTGGAGTTCTGGATTTCTTCCACTGATCATTTGGGGTTTGAAGACAGAAAGCAAACATACGGACTACACAAGTCCACAGCTCTAGAAATAAATAAATAAATAAATGATGTTTACAGTGAAGAATTATTAAAGGATATTAATTCACTGTTCTCTCTTAATAGTTTGGTTATACTTTGCTCACAGCTTGTTGCATTTACCTCCTGTGGGGAGTTTTGTCTGCACAGACTGTAAATGAAGAACAGGACTGTGAAACAGCATATGATCCTGAGCAACTCCATATTTGCTGCCTCATCCACTCTGACAGAGTCCCAGTTGTGGCTAGCACAGGTCCTTCCGGTGGGAACATTTTGCTATATTTCATAAACAAGATAAAGTTTGGATGTTTTGCAAACAACTTCTCCGGATTGAAGGGTTGGGCCTAGGGGGGAGGTCTCAGGCTGACCAATCTGGGGCACCTCTGTAAACTCTATATATATGGAATTCAAAACAATAAAGTTCCTCTTCTCCTCTCTTTCCTTGTCTGAGAACTTGGGTCATTCCTCAGCTAGCCGCTCAACAGCGACATCCAGTATTCCAGTTTTGCACCTAATTAAATATGCAGCCCTTTGCAGGGGCCAACACATGCTTAACAAACCATGGAAAAACATTATCTAATCTCTGTTCCATATTTTATCTCCTCTTTAGAAGTTCTTTTAACAAATATAGGAAAAGTGTTACCAGTACAATTAAAAATGGAACTGATTTGCTGTTCTAATCACAATAATTGTATTTGCCAACGCTGTTGACATAGCACAGGTTACTGCCTGGGAGCTGCCAGAACAAAACAAAAAGGAAGTTAAAATAGGAGAGAGATGAGCACAGAGAGGTAGAAGGGCAAATACTGTAATGACTGAGGAAAGGTTGGCTCAGGTCAGCCTGAGAGACAGAAGTGGCATAGAAGAGACAGTGACTGATTATAGAAGTTGAGTCTTCTTCAGTTATAAGAAAATTTAATTGAATGCTTTCTTCAAATGTCAAGGAATTTTTAGGTGCAGTCCCACAGGGACACTCAAAGAACTAAATTTCACCAGGAGTTTCCCTACTCTCTTGGTCATTCAGCTTTGTTGAAGGAAGAGGCTGCTTGGCAGTGGAAATACAGAGCTCTTGTTGCATTGGATATTGTGGCCACCACATGTCCCAAAATAGCAGACCCCCCCAGTTTGGGGTCCTGTTTCAGTGCTGTGTGGTCTAAGACAGTAGAATCTCCTTTTCTTTAAGAAAGAGCCC
Source organism: Entomyzon cyanotis (assembly GCA_024500445.1). NCBI lineage: Eukaryota > Metazoa > Chordata > Aves > Passeriformes > Meliphagidae > Entomyzon > Entomyzon cyanotis. The sequence continues at coordinate 617,351 of JAKEPQ010000781.1, forward strand.
TGCAGCTCCCTGCAGCCCAGAGTCCTTACATGGAACCCCCATGTGAGGCAGAGGAGACCAACCCTCTGCCAGAGGTGATTTCACAATGGCTCAAGAGGACAAGGCAATAGCTTTAACCAAAGGCACAGACACAGAACGTTGCTTCACTGGGTAGCCCAGGGTCTAAAATTACAGGACATTAGCTGGGCTTCAGTCATTACTTACTCTTTCATTTTTCTTTTGCAGAAAATGCAAGGCAGATTGCTCCTGTCTCCTTGGACAGGAGACTACCTTGACTGACCTCATATTCAGCATGGATAATAAAGCCTGTAATGTGGTCAGACATCCCAAAACAGCTGACACACCCTGACTTGGTACTTCCAGTATTTTTTCCAAAACATTATCATGTGAACACATTTTTACCTCGACAGATCTCTGTGATTACAAAACCTTCTGGACTTCTGGAAGCCCACAGGTGCAGGTTGTGCTGACATAGTACAGTATGATGTGAGCCATATCATGGAGGTAGGCCAAAAATCTTGCAAGAGAAATGGTAACATCACTGAAAATATATGAGAATAAGAACTGCCATCCTAAGTAACCTAAACCCCTCAGTGTTACTACTTTTGAAAGGCTCTCTCCTTTTGGACCTTGGCCCTGCCTATGTGTACAAGTAAGTGAATGGAGGAAAATGCAATAGGACTACTCATGCATAAAGCTGGTCACATGCATTAACGCTGGCAGGAACAAGGACTTTCTTTTCATACTTACACTAGAGGATAGCAAAAGAAATGCTGCTCAAAGAAATCCATCAACTAATTCAAGCTCTAAGCTAGCTACTTCAGAACCTCGTACAATGGCCACACTCAATGGGTCCATTGAAGACCTGGAGACGAAGTAAAAACAGGTTTCTTTTTGAAGAACATTACGAGATCAATATAGTGCCGTGGATATTAGGAAAAGTCACTTTAATAAAAAGGAAATTGCACATAATGTAACAAAACAATTGCTATTTGGAAGGCCCTGAAAAAATGGAACAATGTAATATGATATTTCTTAACTTCATTTCCCATCCATTGCAGAAATCATAACAATAAAGTTTTCTACATAAGCAACTTTATGAGCTGAAAGAAGAGAATGTATAATTCCTTTCCTTGGACTAAGCCAAAAGAAATGAAGAAAAAAATTGATTCTTCTCTGTTAGCCTCCTGTGTAAAATTTTTCTCCTTATCATCTCATCTAGTCATATCTTTCTGCAGTTTGAATTACCCTCTTTTCCTCAATCTGGTAAGGCAGTGAAAGGATGTTTGTTCTGCTAATTAACTTTATTACCCTGATAACTCCCTGCAGCCTTTGACGAAAACAATTACCGTTCCTCTTTTTTTTTTTTTTTTCCCACTGGCAAAAAAAAAGAAGGAAAAAAAAAAAAAGAAAAAAAAAAAAAGACGACTATTAATTAGAAACGAGGCCCCGGTCCCTGCCATGTTAGCCTGCCACGTTCTCAGACCCTCGAGCGGGATAGCATTACATTGTCAGTAGTAATTTAGCTCTCATCTGTCTCTGCTAATTATTGTCACATTCATCAAATTCATCAACAAAAGTGCTCTCAGAAGGATTGCATATTTGCAGTTAATACAGCATAAACTGGTATTACCCATCACCACATTTGTGATGATGAGAGGGACACAACTTATTCATCCCTAATTAGAGCAAGCTGGGTAATTAATTATACATTCCGCCTTATTACTTCTGAGTTCCCAGATATTGTTTGTCTAAAAAGGGGGAGAGAGAGGAAGAGAGAGAAGCCTGAAAATTAAAAAAAAAAAAAAAAAAAAAAAGGGAAAAAAAAGAAGGGGGGAGAGAGAGAGGAGAGAGAGAGAGAAATGTGTGATGTGTTTTGTCACATGTGCTATGCCATAATTCCCACCTGACAAACTAGCTGAATCAGTAGAAAATTGCAAGTTGTCAGCAGCAGAATAAACTGCTGTAATAGCTGATTAATGATCAACACCTGTGACAGGTGCTACATGGGACTGTAAACTTGGTGTGATTAACAGTCACCGGACGAATAAATATTAGTGACAGTCAGTGGAGAGCGAGTTTGTGTGTTTTAACAAATCTCACACATTACAGTTATTGATATTTCCAGTGTAGGCACTTTCTTTTTGGTAATTATCTGACAACACTGGAAGTGTGTTTTAATCCGGTATGTTTGTTTCTCTTCTCATTATTTCAGAGTTCAAAATGGTGTTTTGACAAGATGACCTTGCAGAGTTCACAACTGCAGACAAATTTAGGATAGTCACAAATACTTTGTTCCATGTCCAGCTCATGGCAACACTCCCAAATATTCTTTTGAGGAACTTAAATATACATATATATAAGCCTACAGAGATAAAAACATAAATATTGTATGAGTATACATATATTTGGAACTACTTTTTCAAAGCCTGTAATTCTAAGAGTCAACTCAGTTTTGTTTCTTATGTCAGTGGTTATGACATACACCTGACTGCTGTGGGAAATCAGTATTTCTTTTATTCCACCATCAAATATGCATTAATTTCTTCTGAAGGACAACTTCATTCTCATTAATTTAGACTTAGAAAATTCCTGTTACAATGGGACATTAAAGTTATCCATTCCTGTGATTGCTTTATGCTCAGCACAGTAGCATTTAATCAATTCTCAGCTACAACTAGAGCTATATCAGGATACTCTTTGGAAAAACCACATTTTTCCTCTTTGTGCATGGTTGTAGATATGCTGATTAGGTAAAATATATATTCTTGTGCAAAAAGACATGAACAGACTCAGAGAAGCCAGTAACTGCAGATTTTGCCAGCAATCCAATGTCATTCTCAAACTAAACATGATATGATGACACTGTCTTCTTCACCAAGTCCTTTACTGGGAAAAAAAAATGAAACAAATCACAAGTCATGATTTCACAGTTTCCGCCATGCATGTGAAAGAATCTAATAGTCGGTCAGATTTATCTAATGCATCACTCTCTCCATGAGACAGCTCAGCTCTGTTATGTACTTGGTCTGTTAGAAAAATAATGCTCAGTATTTTCCTCAGAACAACTTCTTGGTATAGCCAGAAGTAATTAAAGAAATGTCATTAAATATATCCTACCTGCCAAGATTTACCTGTATCATGTAGCACATCAGAAGACATGGGTAGTAAAAAGTGCTAAGAAATTACTGCTCATATCAGCTCCTGGAGAGAAATAATAATATATATCTCTGCCTACAGCACAAAATATTCTTTATTGGAAAACCCTGAACACATGGAACTGGCCTGTTGCTTCCCCTACCAGACTCACAGTCGTGCATCCATAACAACCAAGCGGATTTTTTTTCCATTCCGTGTTTTCTAACAACAGCAAAAAAGAATGCTTTCATTCCTTGGTCTGATTGATTACACAAGCTCTTCTCTCAGATGTGGACAACTGTGGGGAAGGACTTCATAAAAGGGTGGCATTTAGGTCACCTGAAAACCTCCCTGTATGAAACAGCTTCCCATGATCTTCCCAGTCACCCTTTTACAGTTGAAATAAGGACAGTGGAGGAACTTAGAGAGCAAACAACACAAGTAATATCTCCACAAGCTCCAACACTTGAATAATAGTTTAAATACATCTAATATCTGTCCTTTAATAATGAAAAGAATGTAGAAATTACATCCAGTCTGCTCTTAAGGAAAACATTATTTCCATTTTTTTACCAATGTCTCCTTCAATTCCCCATTTTCATTTATTCCTGCACCAGAAATACAAAAGTCCAGAGCAATCCATTTATAAAAAATGCAGAGAGATGAAAATACACTTTGTGGATAATAGTTTGCTAGGTGTAATACTTTTGTTTTCTGATTAATCTCCAGTGTAGCAACCTGAACCATAGAAGTAATAGCCTGAAAGCTTTATGCAAAACATATGCAAATTTGTTATGCTTTGGTAAAGATACATCTGAATAGGCAGCAGTGCAGTGAGCCAACAGCCTCGGAAAGAGGCCAAACCCACATCCAGATGCCACTGATAGAGAGACACTGTGTGGCATCAATGCTCCCAGCTGCCAGCCTCACCAGGCTTTTTTTACAACATTTGACTGTGTGAGACCTTGAAAAGCTCTACTGATAAATCCTAATACACTCACAGAAACAATTCCAGTGAGTATAAAAAAATCTAGCAATAAAAAAAATAAATATTTAAATATTTTCCTACAAGCAATCGCTAACTATCTGGAAATGGCATTATCACTTTACTGAAGAAAAGATAGAGCAAATAAAAATCTCAAAATTAATGCTGAATTAAACAACAACTTTTTAAGGTGATTTTGCGTCTTTCAATACTATATTTTATTAAATTGAATCCATTACCAGTCCCATATGCGGAGACATAAGTTTATTGTTTAAAATGAAGGGTGGGTATAAAACTCAAATGATGAGATCAATTTGCTCCAGTTTGTTGTGCTTTGGAACAATTTGTAATTTGAAGAAAAAAATATTCCAAAAAAGAAAGAAAAATGGAAACTATCAAAAGACAATAGCATAGCAAATTAATCAGGCATCAGACCAGGAGAAAAGAAATTAGTCACTTCCCTGTAAATTACAAACCTTGTTATTTTTCTTCACTTAATATGTTGCAAATCTGATTTAGCAAGTAATTCTCATCCTTTCTTTAAAGTAGAATAAGTTAAAAAAGTATGCTTCACCAGGACAGCAGCCATTGATGAACTATCTGACTCAATTTAACTAAAATGAATTTGGGATTACAATTCAATATCACTGTCACTCATATTGTTCAGGCTATGAATCAATCAAATAGGCTTCAAGACATATATTCCTGTGTTTTGCAACATTTCAACAAAAAATTTAAAGTAGCGAATTTCATAAGAGAATTTCAGATTATTCACTGACCCATAGAACATGTGTTATCAAATTTCATGTAATGAATGTGTGTCTGAAGCAAAAATACAGAACTCAAAAGCAAATCCTTCATCTTCTAAATCACACAAGAGCAACAAAGAATTACCCTGAAAATTACAGGAGATCTTGACCCAGATCTACAGTATTTGCAAAGTTCTTCTTTCCCTCATTCCTCAATGTGAAGAAGAGTATTTGTCAGAGAATGTTGGTGTCACAAATCTTAGAAATTAATTAGTAATATTACTTGTTTTCTGTAGCTTTTTCTAGCACAACAGAGTAAGGACAACTAGCATAAAATCACAACAGTATGAACACGCTCTCATTCTCTTTTGTTCATGTCATGGTCTTTATCACTTTAAAAAACAAATAAAAATTAGTGATTTTTGAACTGTATTCAGGGACATCTTGGCTTTTTTGTGCTTCTTCCTATACTGTTAACCATGTAATTTTATCAGCATCTCAGTATCACATCCACACAAGACTTCCAAGATATTAACTTGATTTCTTTGTACAACTCCTTTTCAGAAGTCATTTGCAAAGCATCTGCATCCTCTAAAGGAAGAAAAAAATACGCAATTCACCTGATGAAGATAGAAAATTGTAATTACAGACCATCCAACAATTTTGATAATTTCAGCAAGACAGCTTGCTGAAAACTATGTCTTTTAGTTTAGAAAATCACACAGAGCTGCTCTATAGTGGTGCCTGTGGTGCAGAGCTGCACAGGGAAGAATTAGGAAGAAAACCCAGCAGTTTTGGCACAGCTCCCCTGTTTGCAAGACTTTACTGATCTCCTCATGGGCTGAAACCTCTGGGGGTGAGAGCCCACTGGTCCCCTTCACTATCAGCAGCAACAACTCAAGTACACAAAGAAATTCATACCTCTTGCTTTTCAGGAAATCTGAATGAGTAGATACACCCAAACCACACAGCAAGTAAACATTTCAGCAATACATGATGCCACTGTGGAAAGACAGCCAAGGGGAAACCTCTGGGGCAGAAACTTTGCCAAACTTCTGAATTTGTGAGATGGCTGCTTAATTTTTATAAAGAAGTTTTAAGCATCTTAAACTTCTTGAACAACCTAATATTATCCATCTTAAGAGTAATGTTCTTTCCACAAATGAATAATAATCTAGGCAGCTAATAGCATTTTATTTCTATTTGTGATTTTTCCATAAGAAAGGATGGTTCCACACACATTAATGTTCAATTTAAGGAGTCTTAACTAAGTCAAGAGATTAAGTCCAATATATTACCTGATTTTGAATGAGTGGTCATTCCCTAGATAAAGTCAGATTTTAGCATGTTTTCGTATTTTTCCTTATATTCTCCATCTGCACATATGTTGCCCGTAACCCTTCAAAGTTGAAGATTCAAAGAAAGATTTTTAAACAGAAGGATCAGCATTTCTCCCAGATGTCCTTATTAAAGAGATGCAAATATATTTTCTTTACCAGCGGCATTAATTGCTCTACAAGCTTCAGTGTAAGTGTCATCGTTGATGCACCATTCAAAAAGACCTGCACACATGAAATGCTCATCGATGGAGTCAGCAGATAAACACAGGAGGAATAACACAGCAGACACAGCTTTCATGACATGGCACTGCTAAAACCCCTGGTGACTCTCTGCAGGATTAATAAAATGGCAACTGCATGCCTCACATTGGGAAAAATACAGGAAACAGCCACTGACCAAAATCTAATCTTGGTTGCCCCAACATGCACTGGAATAAAGTCACTGAGTGCAGTGAAGTTGTTCTGGATTTTCAGCCACACATCTGGTGCTCTCCTGAGCAGTAAACAGCCTAAGGACACAAACATCAACCTCCATATGATAAACACTCTGCAAATGATACTTCAGTTTTACTTTATAATTCTTCACACGACTTTATTTTTTCAATGCCAGGATGAGGAAAACATTGTTTATAAAATGGGTTTTTCCAGAAATGAGTCATGTTGAACACTGAAGGCAAAAGTCATCTGGGAGAATGATGAACAGCTTTGAAAAACTAACTTAACCATTACAAATATTGATTCTGCTACCATTTTTATGAAAAGCAGTACATGAATCGATAGGAAGCCGAGATAGCCAAAATAAAACAGTACTTATTCTCTGACATACGGTTGGTATTTGTATTTAGGAGATGACAAACACAAGACAAAATCAAATTGCAAATTGAGATAAGGCCCCCTAACAAATCAGTAAAATTAATCAGGCACAAAACCAGCTTTTTGCTATTTTAAAGCATGTTCCTCACCTGTTCTCTTGACCATAGCACCTTCTTAGAATGACATTTAAATATACAGAAATGGAAAAAAAAATTTCTACGTATGCCTACACATTTACATGCCTGTTTCTGTTTCTTCTCTCCACATATACTCTTTACCACTGATTCTGTTTTTCCGCCTAATTAAACTGTAAGCTGTGCAGGATAAATGTTCGATTCTTGCTCATTACACATTTCTTGAGTAAGTAGCACTTGGACCTCATTTTGAGCAAGGATTCCTCAAAACTTTGTTGTATAATAATATAAGAATATGGATGCAGTATTTAAATATTTTTCCCTAATACAGGTCCAGCATCAGATTTTAACCTCATTTACACACTCTAAAAAGGACACATGTCAAAGAAACAAGCAAAATAGTGTTGCTTGAATTATAACTATGCCTAGCTAATTACTGAATATCTGTTTACAAGTCACTAATATGTAAAACAGGAAGTTAAACAAATTCTGATACATACTTTGATGGATATAACATTTTAGGATTAAGACTTATAAAGCTTTGCAAACATTAGGAGCCAAGTTGTGTCCTCTTGTTGTGCAGGAACACAAGGAGGCCAAGAGGAGACACAGAGAAATGGACAATACAGGGAAGGTGGTCCTGGGGCTGCCCTTGCACTGCTCTGGGCAGGGAGGAGCTAGAGGAAGGTGTTAGACAGCACTGAGACAACCTCTGCACAGAAATCACTGCTTTTCGAAGAGAAATCAATTTCTTCTGTCACTCGAGGCACTTCAAGTCCTCCAAGTACTCTTTGTGTTTCAGAAACAGTGGATTACAAACACATTTTGGACTGCATTCTTAATGGGAATAGTTGTCATAGGAGCTCTTTTTAAGGTTGCCCCAATCATTAACACCACATTTTAAACATATTGCTGGAACAGATCTACAGGATTTAAAGGAAAGTACCTGTCTATGTATAATTTGCCTAACAAAATATTAACTGTAAAAATTTGGTAGAAAAAAATTTCAATTTTAAGTACTAGAATACAGCAATTACAATGTCATATAATTTTAAATATTATGAAACATTTGAAGACATCCTGGAATGTTTAATGGAAAATAAAGATCCAAAAATGAGAACCAAAAACCCTCACCAAAAAAAAAAAAAATCTCTCTTTATGGTTGCATTCTCTATTTTCTGGAATAACTTGGAAAGGACCATGCTACATTTTGTTAGAACGCTGTTTAATAGCTTTCAAAATTGCGTACTTGATTTGAAAGTAGACAGAGCTATGCTGAAATTGAGTTTAGCCAACATGTGCTTTGTTAACATGACCTAAAGTTGTCTTTTCTGATGGTAATTCCACATAATAGTTTTCATTGCATTATTCATTGACTTATTAAAGACCAAAACTAAGATGGGAGCAAGAAGGTTCAGCTGAGGGATACATAAAAAGTCAGCCAAATCACCTGCATCAATATTGTCCTTTATCCAAACAAATTCCAGGTTTTCTCCACACAGTCATGGGAACACAGTCATGGCAAGTTTATAATGATGCTTAAAAGCAAAGAAATGAACAACCAGGAGCAGCAACTCCTTATGTTCTAGGACTCCTAGAAGCAAAGTCAATATCCTGGGACACTGAACAATCTCAGTTGTGGAGCACCTGGAAAAAGACAAAAACTCCAGGCAAATCAAAGTCTTCTCCAGTCCCCCAACCATCCTGGGTCTGGCCTTGGCTTTCACAGCAAGCTCCAGGGAGTTTTGCTTGCTGTCTTGATAAACATCTGCTTCCAGGAAGGGAATTTTATTTTTAAAAAAAATTTATTCCATTGTAGCTTGCATCAACAGCACAGTTTTAAATAAGCATGTATTTAACAGATAGATGCTTCAGTTTTGTTGACATTTCCTGAAAATTCCTTATTTGGGATAGGAAAATTATAAAATATTAAGAGATACCATTGCACAGGTCAGAAATTCACATGAATGAGGAAGAAAATTGAGACAGAAATTTTTTACTCTTTTATCTGGAGAGACAGAGAAGGGAGGAAAAGTTTGGATCAGAAGTTATTTGTATATGAACATCTAAGGATAATAATCATTGCCATGCAAATTTTATATCTTAAAATTATGATTTGAAAAATATGAGAACATAATAATGCAAAATAGGTGATTGCTTTGAGTCAAATATACAGTTTCCCCACAATAAAAGGGTACAGCTACACTTACATCTGAAACAGTTTTCTACGTGATTTACAGAAATTTAAAAAATGTAACTATATAAGCTTTAGTTTTAGCTTTAATTTGATGAACATGCAATCAGTGCATGTGTATATTCCAGATTAATCTACAAAACAGTGGGTTTGTTTCTCATTCTCCAATGCTTAGACCACCAATAGTTACACAGAAGCAACCATGGACAATTGGATTTATTTTAAAAATTAGTACTTAGATTTTTGTAATATTCACATTTTTACCCTACCATATAAATTAAGTTTAAATTATTTATTTATTAAGCCAAGCCACTGAATATTTATTCACAGTCTAGCTAAAGGAATCAGTAAAAATGTTAAATATAAAACATATGCAATCTTAAGATGGCATTTTACTTCTTAAACATTTTGGTAAGAATATTAGGAATATCTTTTCCACTGAAGACCTAACAGCGATGTTTTGAAAAGTGACAGTGTGATCAGTCAAGGAATCTGATTTTTGAATTCTTGTCCAAACAAGTCCAATCTACATATCATTATTGCCTTCTAAAAAGAGAATTCAATGGGAGCTATGTCTCTAAAAACTGAAGAACTAAGCAGTACAAGGTACTATTCTAAAACTTTTAAATTTTAATGACATACACTATTTTTTCAAGGGAACAGAGTCCACAGTTTCATTATTTTCTTTCCTAAACTAGGTAGAAAAAAGCTGCTAGGGAGTGGGGCACATACATTAACATGATGTTGGTTTGAAAGGTCATTCTGCACTCGGGTTCAGCCCTTGAGCTCATGAGCAGCTCTGGAGGTGCTGAGTTCACTCCTCATTCTTTAGGGAGCCAAAGGCAGAGGGAGGGGCTGCACACACTGCAAGATCTTTGAAGGCAAAATTGTCACCTAACCCGGTTAAAAATTACATTGACTACATTAATTTTGGTTTGAAAGCTAAATTTAATTTTTTTATGGTGCAAGTGCTGACAAAATGGATGTATCTTACCAGCTTCTCTAAGCACAATACCAACAAGCAGCTCTGGTTTCATAATTTATGCAACCCTTAAGACAGGGGTGCAAGGTAAGGGCTGCCTGGGTCCAGCCATGGCAGGCTTTTTTATGAATATCAGCGGCTCATGAATATAAACAGTTACAGAAAAATAAAATTTATAAAACCTAGACCTGGGGACAAAAATCTCAGAGATCAACAACTCCGAAAGAATCTAGTGTCGCATTCCTAAGAATGTCAGATTAAACTAACATGTGCCAGTCAATATTGGTACACTGTGACCCTTGATGCCTCCTAAGCAAAACTATTAAGTCCAACATTTTCTCCTGTAAGCACTTATCTGTAAGGATGGCTAACATGTCCTCTAAAGCAGATATTGAAACTGATTGGACAATAGGTAGATACCAGACAGGGGCCTGGGGGCCGACCTCTAGAAATAGGGGGAGAAAATCTTAATCTGCAACACAATGCAGCTCTCTTGAAACCCTATCATTTTCACTTCCCATGTGTCTGCTGCCTGACTGTGAATGGATTTGAAAAGGAATGGTTAGTGCTGAAAATTGGATCAGAGCTAACATTCTCTCATTTTTATCAGCAGCTGCCAAAGGTCATCTGACATAATAGCTGATGAATTCAAGCCCAGTGGATTTCATTTGCAATTTTCAATTTACTGAGGCCTCCAAACCCCACAGTGATAAAAGCTTCCCCTATCGTGGCCTGTCACAAACATCAAGAAACTGCACAAACCCACAAGAAAGAAATAGGAGAAAGCTGTGCATCATCACAGTTACAGATAAGGAGAACAGGAAGAAACAGTATCATGTAGAAAGGTGTGGAGCGGCATGTGTGGTTGAGTTTCTAAATGCCAATTGTAATGAAAAGACTATGAAGAGCAATCAAATAACTTCTACAGAATAACATCATGGTTCCCCTCCCCCAATTTCAAAATTGCCTTCTAATCTCTTGCTTGACATCCTGAAGATAAAAGTGAAAGTGAAAAAACCCCTGTTTATTTAGACATGGAAAGTATTGTACGGTTGATATATTTACTGTAGTTTTGATTTACAAATTCCTGCTATTAAGAGACCCATTATCAGAGAAACTATGTCAGTGCCAAAGAAGGAATGCTTTTGTTCACTTGCAGATGGACTGTAGATCTTTACTTCTGATCCACAGGGAACAAAAATGAGACCAAATCCATGGGTGTTGGAGGTTTCAGAGTCTACTCATCCACATCCATACATTCAGAGACTTTTCCATATGTAAGTATAGATATTTGTCACGTTGACATTGTAAGAAATTTGCATGGGATCCTGTTCCAAGTGATCAGGGAAAATAACTAAATAAATCCCAAAGCCCTTCATACTGGAAGAAACATCTTTTGCTAAAAGGTGAAGTAGCTCACATTCTCTGCCTGTCCATGACTACATGATGAAAGAATATGTACAGGATGAAAAACTAGTTTCACCTGTAAATGCAAAAAAAAAAAAAAAAAAAATTTCCAGCCTAATCCCCAGTTTCAAAGTACCAATTCAATCCCAAATGCTGTAGCAGCATTTGAGGCTACCATCTACCACGTTTATGACTTTACTTTCAATTCTACTAAATTTTGCAGTGGTACAAACTCAAGTTTCTCCTTTCAGTAATCTCAGCTAAGTGAAATAAACAGGAACCACAAATACTGCCAGCTGGATTCTACTTGGACTCAAAGCCAAGGATGCAAATAACTCAAAGATGGTTTCTACAGTGAAAAGCTCTTGGTATAGTGCAAAATATAAAATCAGAGGAATGCCAAGTACAGACACATTATACAGTGAATAATGGCACATTATTCTGTGCTTGGAATAGTTCAGCTTGTCTTTCGAAAAGTTATAAAGACCCCAAAAAGGGAATTGCTTACCATGATTCTCTGTTGAGTAGATGTAGAAAAATAAGTATCACAGAATAAGCTGAATTGGAAGGGACCCACCAGGATCATGGAGTGCAACTCCCTGCCCTGCACAGGACTATGGTAGTAAGCAGTTCATCTGAGCATTGTCAAGTCAGGTAATATAACTGTTAATGTCAAAAGAACATTTACAAAGGGATTTTTCCTTATTGAGATTGATGATGGTAGTTTCTTCACTGTTTCAGGAAGGTGGTGACAAAGAAACCATGAATGTAGACAGCACTTCCAGGGAGAGGGAGGGAATGGTCAGGGTAATCCACCACAGAGCTGGTTCCTTCAGGTGTGCACAGAGCAGCCACACATCAAAGCAGCACGGGAAAAATTTATGGCACCAGTACTCTTATTTATTTTCAACACCTAAAAATATAATATACTTCTTTCTGCAAATAAAAACAAGCCCAAATATACTGTAAATAGAATTATATCTTGGACAGAACAAACGTGCTAAAGATTAAATAAGAGTTGTAAAGAAAATGCCATGGCTGTCTAAAGATGATGGCATGCATTTTAATATTTTGGGGTTTTTTTCAATGAGTTTTCCTTTTTCCTTTCCTTTCCTTTCCTTTCCTTTCCTTTCCTTTCCTTTCCTTTCCTTTCCTTTCCTTTCCTTTCCTTTCCTTTCCTTTCCCCAGAAGCCTCCAAACTCTCCAGTTTATATGAGGAAAGCAGGCAGTCCTGACCCTCCCAGGAGAAACCAAGCAATATGCTTTTAAGCTGGGATTGGCTTTTCTTGACAAGATTTACCACACCTGGAGCCAGCAGATAATGAATACCAGAAATTAATAGTAATGCCAACAGCTTTGCTAGCATTTATGATGCCAACTGGGAAAAAAATCTTGTCATATAACTATTCCACTCAGTCTTGACTCAAAATGGTCCATATTACATTATAGTGTGGTAACTTTCCTAGAGGGCTGCAAGTCTTCCATCTGTCTGTTCAGTCATTAGTCCTTTTTTCTACTTCTACAAAGGTCTACGTGTAAGAATCAGGAAGTCCTGGGATCTAACACTATCCCTGGCATGGGATATGTACAGCCTTGACTAAATCACTTCAACTGAGAGCTTCAATATGCTCTCTGCAAACTGTGAATAAAGTCATCAGTGCAGGAGTAGAATTAATGCTTGAATTACTGATGAAGTCATATAGGGGTTAAGTATCTCTGAGCATTCATTCATGAGTGATTTGTAATGATCACAAGCAGAGGCAGTTTCTGGCTTCTTCTCCTTGGAATCACTCATGTCTCAAGTTCCAGAATGGCTTCACATCTCTTTTGAAAGCAGGACACAGCTGGCATGAAGATAATGCTTTGGGAAAAAGAGCCCTGTATTGGTAGAGTGAAGTCTCACCTGCTGAGTCTTGGTTAGAGAGAAAAGACAATGAGGGAGAAGACTGAAAATATGCAATCTTATTCATCATCACCAAGTTCTCAGCTGTTAACTGACAAGTTCATACATGAAAGACTAAGTAAAAAACATTTGACACTGGAAAATCAGATGCCTCTACCATGCAGAATTAGCAAAGACATGTTCTAGGGAAAAAAGTTATTAGAAGCACTGTTATCTAGAGGATAAAAATATGCACATTAAATGAAAACTGGTAAGTTAAAATGTACTTTTCATAGTCAGCCATTGTGTTATGACCACGAGCTACAGCTGAGCCGATTAGAACATTTACTGACATTAAAACAATGCAGAGTAATACATGGCTGAGGAGTTGTTAGTCTGGCATAACTGAACACATTACTTGACAATACAACCACAGTCTATTTATAGCAATTCCATTTGTATTAGAAAGATCATGTTTAAAATGATGTGCTTTAATTCACTCTTACATCAACCTTTTCATTTTAACCAGCAAATTATTATTTCAAAGCATTTATCATCCATCTATTTTAGATAAATCTGAAAAAAAATTTGGCTTATAATTTGCTTAAATTCTGCTAGTTTATAAATACATGGTAAATTTTATTTATGAATAATAATAACTGATACCACATAGTCTGCAGTGTCATTTCTGTTCATTTCTCATCATCTGAAGATGATCTGCAATATCTCTGAGAAACAATACTTGCTTCAATAGATTTGGAGAGAAATAACAGCTTTGATCATGGTTTAGAAATAAAGAAGGACAATAAAACAGGTCCAATCAAGTGATCATCTGAACACCTTCAGTTCTTAATGAAGCAAATGACAACTGCAAAAATCCTGTATTATCTAGCAGGATCTGGCCCTGGGCACTTACAAACATGCTGTAGAAAGTCACTCTGACTTCAGCAGAGTGAAATTGGAAAGAAAACAATTTTCTTGCACCTCTGTCTTGCCTGATTCAATTATCAGTGTCTGATCTTGTCAGGCATCAAGCACCCTCCTGTGAGGTCCTCCAATAGCTCACTGAAATCATCACAGGGAGCTGAGGGTACTCATGGCCAGGCAGGACAGGACCCTGAGAGAGCAGGAAGGCACATGTAGGCATGGGCTGGCCTGAGCCAACCACTGCTAAACAGTGAGAGCAGAGAGATCCACGGATCTGGGATTGTATGGAAAATGCTCCGTGGCCAGGGAACACTTGTTGCAGTAAAATTTAAGCTGCCTCTGTCACTGCATATTTTACTGTTATTGCAGCTATACAGTTCTAGTCTTATAACTCAGAGCTCTTCGCCTTCAACCCCCAAGTCTAACATGGCACTAGAAAAATGAGTTTAGCTGCTTCAGTTTAGCCATTCTATCACAGAATGCATTAGAAAAATGTGCACAGATATCTCTTACAATGCACAGATGCATTTCATGATCTGTTCCTCTCCCCCAGCAAAGAAAATGAACAACACCATGACAGCCTCCACTACAGCCTCTAACTGGACTTTGGTGTTACTTGATATTTGATTATTTTGATATTTGATATTTATTTCAGTAAAAGCAACTATGCTAAAATTAAACAGATGTTTTGCACTGTATCTTCAGTCTTGGAGAAAAGATGTTGCTGAAGGCATGACCCATATCAATTCTCCATTAATTTTAGGAATGAAATTAACGTGGGCTATTGTTCACAGCACTGACATTGGACATGACAAACCTCCAAGTGAGAAACTTGAAAATATTACTAATGTATCACCTAATTAATAATGGTTATCTAAAGTGAATGACACCACTTTCTTCACCTCCAATTAAAACATGACTTGGGAAGCAAGACTCAATGCAGGCAAATGTGGCTCAGTGTAGGAGCCTGAAGGAGGTTGTCCAGTTTCCTCTGTAATACTTTGAATAATATTTATTTTAACAGTACGTATCTTCTAAGTATAAGGAAATACAGTTTAGATCAGTTTTGTGAAATACTCTGAGAGTTTTTGAGTATACAGAGTTGTTATTTGCCTGTAAGCTTTGGCATCATAAAAATAGCCTACCAAACTATAAGCAGAATTAAAAATTATATACTGTAATATATCAAAGAAAACCCATATTATTCTCATTTTTCTTCACTATCTAAATTTTATCTTGTAATAATTTACTATAAACTGGTATGTATTTTGTTAAACATCAGAAAGTAAATAGGCAAAAGTTTCTCAAAAAGAAGTCTTCCTCATTACTTCAATATACTTCTTTTAATGCTACCAAAAAGGTTAATTTCACACAATGTAAAGTCCATTCTTGAGTCACACCTTGAAGACAAAATATCAATTAGAGTTGCCTAATTTCCATATAGATTATATCAATAAAAGTATAGCAAGTTCTCAAATGTATGTGATTTTAGTGAATAATAACATTTCATAACAGTTCACAGAAGTGGAGAATATAATCATGATGAGGAAACTGAGGCTGCAAGGAATATAAAATACTCAGTATCACTTTAGAAATCCTTAACTGCAAAGTCTGAAAAGTAACAATCAAGTATATCATGAAGCTATCCTTCTTCCAAATTACAATTATAGCTGCAAATTTTTAATGAGAAAACCCAATTCTATTTTTTTCCCCCCACCAATATAATTTCCTTCTATTACTAAAAGTTTTGCTGGAATGAAAACAACTAGATTAAGACTACAGCAAATGATTCACATCTCTAAAAGCTTAAGAATAGTTTAGCCCTTATGAGAAGTCTATATACTCCCATGGTCACAACATTAATTTTTCATATAACAAAGCTTTGTCATCACTTATGGAAAAAATTAGACAATGAGGATTTATAAGAAGACAGAAATTTGTTTGGAAAAATGAAGGGGTTTTTTGTTTGGTTTCTTTGTGGTTTTTTGGTTTTTTTTTCCCCACTAGAGACCCGTCAGGGATTTGTTTGTACAAGGAAAGTAAGATGTTCTCAGTGAACTCTAGTGGAGACCTCTAAATTACCTTTGGGTTTTCTTTTTCTTTTTTTATTTAAGGTTCAATTATTATGATAATTTCAAAATATATAAATTCTTAGTTTCTATTTTACCCCATCATAATGGTAAATGGTACTGTGATAAAAAAATGAAAACACTGCAAGTATCTTTGAAATTTTTTGTTCCAACTTTGCCTATGAGATTTTGAAATCATTGAAACACTGAAAGAGTATACAAGATCTCACAAGGGTAATTAATACAAATGTTAAGTTCATTTAATTTCCTATTTTCAACCATTATGTGAATCATATTGTGACAATCACTACTATAGGCATGACAGACAGAAAACTTATTTTAACAGTCAACTCCCAAGTGTTCAAAATGCAGGGAAATGCCACTGTTAAGGTTATCCAGTTAATCCAGTGAAACAATGAAGGACTATGAAATTATCTTCTATTAAGTGTACCAAGACACTTTGTAAAACCCTTGACTATTAGCACCTGAATGAAATCCAATGAAAGTTGTTTAGAAAAGCCAACAAAAGCCACTGTATGCTGTAACATCTATTTTGTTTATCTGTATTCATATTGCTGACATGAAGCACATGTCATTGTACCTATACATAATTGCATAAATCATGAAAAACTACTACTAACCTTATAATCATGATATTTAAACATTACAGCTGCTTTTTCTTTCCCACAATATAATGACTAACTGCCACTAACAACTGATCATTATCATGAGGCTGGGGCAGCTACAGCCATGAATCCAATTCAAGAGTGCCCAAAGAGGGGAAAATCCTAATCTTATCCAAATTATTAGAAAGAATTTCAGGACATTCATGTCTCTTACTGACAAGAATGGAGTTAAAAGTACTAAAGATGCAAAGCAGGACTTTCTAAACACCTACTATGTATCAAAAGGTGATGGACCAGTGACAAAAAGGGGGAAAGTTTCCCTCTCTTTGAAAAAATGAAGTGGTCAGTGCAGTTCAGGATTCTTTTTACACAAGAAATGCTAAACTCTGCATTATGAATCAGATTCTTAGGTGAGGGAGGTGAAAACTGACCACATCTTGATGGTTGTAGAGCTGAACCATAAGAGAGAAATGAACAAAATTTGAAATGTAATTAACCAGTTCACAGCCAAAGTTGTCCCTTTGAACACCAGTCTGATGAGTCTACCATCAATCATATTTTAGGATCCTTTTGTCTTTGCCAGAATATAAACTATTTCCCAAAGTTTACCCACAGCTGTTGAACACAAAGTCAAATCAGTTTGAGGAGAACCCTGTCAATGATGGAAGCTCAGAGGATGTCCTCTGTCAGAAATATCCTTGTTCTCTTGCCTTGCTCCTCTCTTTCTCCCTACATCTTGGGCACAGCAGGCTGAGCACAGCAGGTCCAAGTCTGACCCAACATGTCCTTAGGTACATCTCTCCATTCATGAGGAGAATTTGGTTTTTTCTGGCATATTTTCTCAAATCAGTCCACCAGAGAAAGTGCTCTTTACCCATAGGAAAATACTTTGGAATACTGATTTGTTCAACATGTAAGACTCCATCTACTTTCCTATTATTTGTGAGCACTGACAATGCCTTACACAGAATAGTGACAGCAATCCTGCCATCCTTCTCAAATTATGATCTGCATTTACCCCCTTTGTCCCATGGAGTCCCATGTCCCCTAGTGCAACAAGGATCTTTGAAATAAAAGCTTACTTATAAATCAGTTTCTCTAAGAGCATGGAATTCTAAGAGCCCTGATTCTGCATTTCATTAGTCAGCTTTACTTATTCATTTCATGGAAAATATAGCCCATTTTGGTTTAACTTTTTCTCTGTTGTCTCCCTTTAAAGATATGCTACATATAATGTTTATCTTTGATCAGACTTATTCAGCAGATAGTAGCAGCTTTTGTTTTCAAAAAGTGACCAGAGAATTGGTTTTCTATCAAGTGTGTAGTTAAGACACCTCATACAGCTCTGTTTTTCTGTACTTCTCTCATTCTCTGCCAACTGGTACCTCAGTCTTATTGGTATCCAATAATAAGCCCGATTACAGCTAGCCCTAGGAGACATGACAAAAAGAGAGTCCTCATCTTGCATTAATTGCTCGTATTGAAACTATGCCACATCTCTCGAAGCTAGATGTTGCTTAGTATCCCTTTGATATGATAATGACATGCTTCTTAGCAGATGAATATGCAAATTAAAAGCAGTAATTTGGTGGCATGCACCTGCTGACACTGCACTACTATGCTTATGTGCTCCTCTGTAACACTGCAGCTACACAAAAGCATCACAGAGGTAAAATTAAATTCTAATGTCGTATATATTAAACAGATGCTTCCACTTTTCTTTGTATATCTACTTTTTACAGAATTTGCTATTGGAATCTCAGTTCTCCCTTCATGCAATTAGTGGACATTTATGTGTCATACACAGAAATGTACTTGGAGCTATTTAAGGGCTCTGTTTTTAAAGAAATGGTTTACATGAACTGCACTCTCAAAGAGATTTTTTTTTTCCCCTTCATAGCGGAGAGGCAGAGGATTTTAATCTTGATGCACAAAAGACCTTCATTCATAAAAGAAATGCATACTTGAGCATGGCAGCTTGCAACAGAAAATTTCTCTGGTAAAGATACTGCAGAGTATACACTTATCCAAACTTTCTGATACCAATAATGAAAATTTTCCAATAGGTTCTGTGAACTGACTGTGTGTGTTAATCACATGGAGCCAGATCTGCCCTCAGGTGTGTCCTTGAAGGTCTTTTATATAAGAGTAAGGTGTTGAATAAGAAAGTGGAATTTGGTCCCACATTGCCAAGTTGCTCAGAATCCCTATTAGGCTGATGGTGCCAACAGGCTTGGTCCAGGAGGGCACAGCTACCAATGCTGGACTGCCCCAGCTCCTGCTGAAAATGGTTATTACTCCCTGGAGATGGACTAAGTGACCCACTGGAGCAGCTCATAAGAGAACAAATCATCATTTCCACATGGGATAAGCTAAGAATGCTCTGATGTTATCAGGCTCAGTGGAGTCTATTTACAGTTAGGCAACAGAAGAAAGTGAGCTGATGTTTGATAGGATTGTAAAAGATTAGAGGAGATTAAGGAAAATTCTTATTTGTGAATTTATATAACCCAGGAAATATGTACTGTGCATTTTCCAAAAAAGAAAACAAACACATAGCTAAGTTCCACAAACTAGGAAACTTTGGTTTTCAGGTGGTTCTTAGCTCTTAATTGGGTCCCTCAACAGCTGAAGGTGTACATTTCTCTAGAGTCCTCTGTGAGTCTGTGCCTGTTTTCAGGGAAGGCAGCAGCTCATATCTCATGGCTGTTGTTTACTCCACGCCATTGGAGTGGGCTTTTGGATGTGGAAAAGAACACTCTCCCTGCCTCCTTGAAAGAGAACTCTTCTCTCACAGAAGAGATGTTTTTTCTCCTGCTTACAGCCTATTTTAAAAAAAAAAAAAAAAAAAAAAAAAAAAAAGAGGAGTTAATGGCAAAGCATGTGAACTATTAAAAGTCAGTATAATTTTATTCTCTTCACTCAAGTCCAGACTTTACTGCAGCCTATCAACAAAATATATGTTATAATTAAAAAGAAATTTACTTGATCTCTACCATCAGTGAACACAACTTCCCTTTCAAGCCATCCATTGTGCATGTAATACATATATTAGTTTATTTTAAATAGGATTGTGAGAAAGACTCAAAATATGAGGAATTTAAACAGGAAGAAATGAAGAGTTTGAAAATCATTCACTAAATGACGAAGAGTTACAAAGTTGGCATTTTTACACACATAAGAATGATGGAAATAATGCTGTCCCTGCTAGAGCTCTGATGTCAGTACTGGGTTGATTCTTGGGCAATGGGTTCCTCTCTCTTCACCCCATGAGGAGAGAAGGTATTGCAGTTGGATATCTCTGGTGAACCCTAGAGTAAGACAAACTCACTTCAAATGATGCAGTTCATGGAGAAATACAAGCGAGATAGAAAGGAATTTATGTTAAAATAGATTTAAAATATAGATGGATTAAAAATATTTAAAAGGCACAGATTAGTTACTTCCTTCTTTACACTTTTGAGAGTTTTACATGGTACATCCTTACGTACACCAGGTCAAGAGGATTTCTGCTGATGACCACTGTATAGGAGTAGTGCACTGTCCTCTCTATGACCATCATGTTTCTCTGCTATTCACACAATTTTCTCTCATTTAATTTCCAAGGTTGTTTCTCACAATGAATATTCCTTAATGAATCATCTTTCTTCCTATTTTTAAATTAATAACTTATTCAGCAAAATTTTATTCTTCTTGAGATTTATTTAGATCTACAGCATATTTATCTACTGCATTCTACTGGTTCATCCTACCTTGTCATGGCAGTCTCTTTTCTTTCACAATATTATTGAATTTTACGTCTTCAAATAACACTGAAGTGCTTTTTCAGGGTCTTAAAGCAAATTCCATCTTGTTCAAAAAGTCTTTACTCCCTGTTTCCTTATGATAATGCTGACTAATAATCTGTTTCTTGAGCAATTTTCTGGATTATTAAATTCTGAAGAGCAAATTCTGTGACGAAAAATTCCATGCATAAAAACTTTTGTCACCCATCAAGTGTGTAACCGCACCTTTTTACTCCTATTAAAACACCATACCTTTACCAAAGTTGAATGGGTTTTGTCTCAAAGAAGGGAGAACCAACCCCCCCAAAAAAAAAAAAAACCAACCAAAAACCACAAAAAAAGAAAAGGGCATTTAGACAAAGAAAATCAGTTAAAAATGAAAACCAGGAAAAGTCTCTGTCACCATCTTTCCTAGTGATGGCTCTTTTCTTTTTCTAAAATTTACTTATACTACTCCTTTCCTTCTACCAGAAATGTGTAAAAAGTGGTTCATACATATACACACACACAGAGGTTTATACACATTCCCACAGTAGTTGTGTGGTTGCAGTTATCTCTTACTATATTTTCAGTATGTGTTTGGATCTATTTTGCCCAGAAGATGTTATTGGATTCTAATATAGCATCACTTCTTGTTTCCCAAATACCCACTTGTACTCTTAAAGTACTCCAATTTGTATCCTTTAACATATTTATAATTCCATTTGCAGAGCACATGCCATTTCCTCAGCAGCAGGGGGCATTAGAATTAACAGAAACAATAACTAAACCAAATACATCATTATGTCAAGGAAAGGTTTCAATAAAAACACTGAATTTATAGTTAACATTTGAGCATAATTAGAACACAGACATGAGGGCAGTATCCTCATCCCCAAGCTTCAGAAATCATTAATGAAAACATTCCTTATGGAAATACCACTTGAAGCAGAATCTCCACTACACAGAGCTTTTAAAGATCCTCTGGGAGGTTTAACTTTGGATCCACTGGCACCCAAGGTGAAGTGACCCTCGGAGACAAGAGTTTCCATGCTGAGAATGTCAGCAAAATAAATCTCATAGCAGAGTTGCTTAGGCAATCTGCTTCCATGACAAACAAAGAGGAAAAACACAGCCAAACCAGACCTGGGACATGATCACAGAGTGAACCAAGTCTGCTGCTAAATAAAAACAACTCCAGGCTCAAGCAGCTGCTGCTGGAACCCTTTGGAGCGCTGCTGTAAAAGCTGTAAAATTCTCCAAGACCTCAGTTATATCCTGCTGGCTCAGGGCTCCAAGATAAAACACAAAACACTGGAGCAGTGAATCTAAGAGTCCAGAAGGCCTCTTGCCACACTGGGGCATAAGGCTGGCAAGGATCATACTGGACACAAAAATTACAAAGAAACTTTTCTTTCCCACAGTCACTTGAGTGCCTAAGGTGAACTAACAAAATCTTTTATTTGATTATAAATCAAAACAGTTCCTTAGGTGCATTATTTTGAAGATGTCCCTCAAAATATTTATAATTGCCCTGGGCTCATCTGCAGGGGTAAGGTACACAATTCACATGCTTGGAAATAGTTAAGCAGGATAACCACGGGCTCCCTTCAACCAGTAATGGAATTTCACATTAAGCAAGAGTAACTTCAAAATATTCACATGACTGCAGTAGAAACAGCTTATGTTACTCAAGAAATCAATCTTAAGAGACTAAGAGCCTTGCAATGTAATAACACTACTTGGTTTCAGCCCCTTCTCTGTAGATCTTTTTTGCAGTAAAATGAAAACAGTAAGAATGTCAGATTGCCATTATCTGTCAGGAATTTGAGCAGGAAAACAAAACAGGTTTAGTGCAATGATGAACAGTTGTGACAAATCATCAGCATTTTCTCTAGATCCTCATCTCAAAGCAGTTTCATATTTCATCTTTAGACTCTGCATTCCCTCTTACAGGAAGCAAAAAAATCATCCAGTATTTTACATTATGTTACATTTACACAATTTAAATAGTGCCTCTCCAGAAGATGTGAAAAAGTTTCAACTTTTTTTGTACACCGAATTCTAACACCAAAGTGTTTGGTTCAAAGTAATTCATACCAGCAATTATCAATGATTTATTTTACAGTAGTGCTCAAGGTTTCAGCCACATCAAGCTACCTTTGACCTGCAAGCTGCACAAGGACACAACAGGAGAAGCAGTAGGGATTGCTGTAAAGTCCAGCCGTCCAAATTCTGAGCATCAGAGGAGCAGCTTACAATTCAATGGAAGAAAGGGAAAGGGTACAGCTTGAACTTTTCCTAGTAAGAAACCAGATTTAAAGGGTCTTAAATAAGTATTCCATTTTCCCCTCCATATTGTTTTACTCTCCACTGACAAAAAAAAAAACTTGCTTCGAGAGATGCATTTGCCTCTATTGGGTTTGGGTTGTTTTTTTTTCCCCATAAATAGTCTAGCGGGATTTGTGGGATTCTGGCTCCAATGAATCCTTCAGTGTTTTAGCCATGAGTCCATATTGCAGTGCAATCAGTCACAAGCAACTCCCTTAAAAGCAGAGCAGTCCCTGCTCCTGCACTGAATAGCATTGCCAGGCATCCCTTATTTCTCCCACTCCCTGTGCAGAAAGCTCATTGTCTAAACACCAAAGTTACCTTTTCAGTCAGCCTAGCATTTACCTCGCAGTTTAGGAGCAAGGCTTCAGAAGAAAGTTCCATAGGAGATAGTTGGGATCACTGGTCCCTCTGCCTAAGAACTTTGGGTAAAATATGAAAAAAGTGCATTTTCATGTAATTATAGAGTGAAGAAACAACTTATATTCTCCACTGCTTGACGAGGACAAGTACTGACCTTACCAAGTGAATAATGCTGCTCGACTAATTTCTGATCTTCCTCTCTCAGAAACAGTGGGGAAGATTGTTTTTCTCATACCTACACTTCAGAAAACCCAATATTGTTCAACATGTTTTCACAAGGAATTAGGTCATTTTTAGGTCTATCTATATCTAGGCAAGTTCTGAGTGCAAAACATTCTAAAAAATCACATTAAAACTTTCATCTAGCAAAAGACAGAAAAATCTGCTATAGTTGCATTTATAAACATTGCAGCATACATGTATGTATCCTAGGCCTAGGATTTTCCTCTTTCTATGTATATCCAAGTAATAAAAAGGTCTATATCTATTAACACAAAAGAAGCTTATTTTATAGAAACCATGCTTAAGTGATAGAAGAATTCAGGCCTCATACTTTTATTCTTGAAGCAGTAATTCCGAATATTTCCTCACATCACACACAGAGAGGACATTTATTTTCCATGTAAACATATGTAAGGCCATTGTGGGTGCAGACCCCTTGATTTAGAAATATTAGGATCTTATTAAGTAACCATACTGATGAAGAGAAAGTTTATAATGGTAAAACGTACTGCATTAACACCATTAAACATCAATTAATGTAAACAGCTTAGTCTCAGAGCTGTCACTGAATCACTGAATGCACAATGACACAGTGTTACTAATTCACTGTCAGTACAAAGCTGTGTACAAATAATCCTCCAGGCTATTTCTTGCTGAAAAAAAATGAGAGCAAAAAGTGTGTGACCACTCAGTTGACAGTAGAGTGTTTGTCCAACATTATGTCAGATTCTGTTATTCATCGTTCCTTTTTCTTTTTTTTTGGCACTCTCTGCTCAAACTAATTGATGGTGGTTCCACTGAAATATCATAGCCTTGTGATTTCTTCTCAGATTTACTGACCTCTTTTTAGCTTTGGGTTTCACATTTTAAAGAGGAAAAATTAGACAAACATCCTTCACAGTTTAGCCCACCCACACATCCCTGAGCCAACAATTCTTCAAGTGTGTGGGTTCACCACACATGAGCTCCACCTGACTGATTTTTACCTGGCGCGTGACCTTCAATTGAAAATTCCAACAGCATGCAACTTGTCTTTGGCAAATGAATTGTAAGTACGCCAGCTGCCAGATGTCTTCATTTTAAAACACCTTCAAAACTGCTTTCTGGCATTGATCCATAGGCAAAACAAGCTAAGCTGTCGCTGTAATTTCTATTCTGCGTGCAGAAAGGGGAGGAAACGTAAGATGTGTTGCTTTACATCTCTAAGAATGGTACAAGGCAGTGGGAAAAAAACCAACAACAACTCATTACTGATGCGACACATATTTTCGGGAAGAGTTTTTCCAGTACACAGAGCATATCCAAAATTTACATAAATATTCACCCTAATGAAATACTCGTTTGAAGTAACATAGTTCTGAACAAAAGGATTGCCTCTCTACCATGAAAATTAATGCCTGTGCCTCCAAATGTGGACTAGCCAACATATTTTGCCTAAGGTTTACAAAAACTGTTTGGCAAAGGTACTGGAAGGTAGAGGTCTTAATTAAATCTGTGCACAAGACCTGGGATTACATGTTTTCAATTACTTTTGTTCTTTTCTGTTTTTTTTCCTGGCTGTTTGTTTCCTTTCAGAATCTGAAATTCATCCTGGGGACACCAGAAGTTTCTGTGTTATTGTCAGATCTTTTGAACAAATCTGCACATACTTGTTTTTTACTTGGCACCATACCAAACACATTCTCCTGTCACAAAAAATGACAATTTCCATTCACTTTCCTTCAAATGCCTAGATTCACCATATTCCATATGTTGGCTCACCCACACTACTCCAGAGTCTAAAATTAGTCAGAATCAGTGCTTTTAGTGACAAATAAAATTCCTCTTCCTACATATAACCCCTCCACTTTCCACCATCAGACTATTAACCACAAGCTCACTTATCAGCTGTCCAATCACACAGATATATATATAAAAAACTATATATAAGTAGTTAGCTTAGCAATTACATGTGTATTTAAATTCTCTACTGTAAATACATAGCTATAATTCCATATATCACTACAAGCAGAAAAGCCAAGCCAAAAAGTGAAGACACTGTAGAAGACTTACATTTGGAAAGTGATGCTTTATATGGTAATTAACAGCCCTGACTGCCACATCTCCCAATGCATTTTTTCAAGGAGCCTTCTACACGAGAGTGCTGGGTCCTGGCTGGCATTGTGTAGGAAACTGCTTTGATACATACAACAAGGATCTGCCATCTACAGCTGACAAAAGAGGAGTGCACAGAAACACAATCAGAAGAAGCAGCTCAGAAATCCCTCGTCCTGTGAAGTTGGAGAGAACCTATTTACAGTAACTAGTCTGAGCTCTGTAGTTCATATACATACACTGTCGTGTGCCTGAGCTCTGAGCAGAGGTCACTCTGCCTGGCAATATGAAGAGAGCAAACACTGTCACTGCAGACTTTCTACAATGGCACAGAAAAGACAGAATATATCTGTCATGCCTGAGTTTTCCTTCAGTCATAAAGTTACAGATACGACAAACTAAAAGAAAACTGAACCAAAACCAAAAACAAGAGGGCAGGCTATGGAATTCTGTGTGCACTACACCTTGAAACACTTCAGATATTGCAGGATCAAAAACTTCTTTTTCACAGTTGACCGATCTATTGAAGGTACATATTATGTATGAGGATCCCAAAGCAACAGCTAATCCAATTGATTATTTTTTTATTGAACATATTATTAGAACCAGAGCTTAGAGACAGAGTCTAATACCTCAGAATAAAACACAGCATTTCAGAACGACTGCCTGAATCACATGGCACCACTGGGAACCAAAACTACCTTAGGCACAAAGAATCCGAAATAAGAAGCGACAAGTATTTATCTGGCTTTTCAAAGAATCAAAAAGTGCAGACAGGCCAAGAAGTGGCTGAACAGGCATTTTCAGTCCAGCTGTTCAATTACATTAAAAAAATACATAGAAAAAAAGAAAAATAATTTTAAAAAACCACCTCAGACTTTTTTTCTCTTTTCAGTTGCAGAAGTTTTGCAGTCATTGTAACCAACAGGCTGTTTTGTGATGGTTTCTCACTTACAGTGTCCTTAAATATCTCTGTCTAGCTGTTCTGAAGGATGAGGGGACAGGTACTCCTGAATGAAAACTGATATCTGATATTCTGCATCAGATCTCCTAAGATTTGCTGCACTGAGGATTTATGGGACCTGCAAATCACCTGATGTTCAAAAATGTTATCATGCATTTATATTTCTTTCTCTGAACACACAAGCATTGACCTTCCCTGTCCAGCAGTGAGGCCTTAATGATGACAGTTTAAAGGTATAGAGAGAAAATAAAAGCAGAAGGCCATTTATAGATGTGTTTTTACACTATTTTTTCCCAAAGCACACTGCTTTGCTATGAATATCTACACAAACTGGTAGCAATTCTGAACTTCTACAACATCAGGTACTTCTAAGAGACAGAAAAAAACATTTTGAAGTCCAGGTGGTATTTCTGGTGATCAATCTTGCCATCTTGAATAGCTTCTGGATGAACAAAGTGTATTTCATTAAATCTAAGCTTTGTGGCCATGCTCCATTCTCTCCAGAATTTGGAAAAAGCCCCTCATTCTTGATTGAGATGGAAACTCAATCCTCTCACTCCAGTACTAGGAAGTATAGGCCCCTCCAGAGGACCATCTTCCTTTCCTTGGGAAAATGTGAATGGTTGCAGATGAAATGAGAACTCTGTGGCCACAGCTGCTAATGTGGAATGGGAGCAACACCAGTTGCTTCCAAGAGTGCAAACTGGTCTGGGACTGTGCAAGTGAATCCCCCTGATTTTAGGTGATACCTTGTCCGTGAAGATGATGACCTTGCTATAGAATAGATAACTGATCATCCCAAATGACGGGCTTTCTGAACTATATGAGCTTTACAGGCTTTTTTCTTCTCTTACCTTTCACTCTGCCAGGTTTGCTTATTCTTTATAGTTACTATTAGAA
This sequence comes from Entomyzon cyanotis, assembly GCA_024500445.1. Taxonomy (NCBI): domain Eukaryota; kingdom Metazoa; phylum Chordata; class Aves; order Passeriformes; family Meliphagidae; genus Entomyzon; species Entomyzon cyanotis. Next base: position 645,235 of record JAKEPQ010000781.1, read on the forward strand.
AGACCAGGATCAGACATATGCCAGTGCTTTTGGTGCTTCTTGTCATCTCATTTGAGGTGATGGCCAAAATCCTTTGGCTAATTACCACTCCTCCAACAGTGCCTCTAACTGTTGTCTCTCTACCACCAAAGTCACTTTCTCCTGGGAGCAGAATTGAGAAGGTCCCCTATGGCTCATGCTGCTTCTTTGACTTACACAGAGAGATAGCCCACAGAAGACCCTGGAACCCTCTGGGTACTATGGGTTATCTGAAGGAGCCATTGTTTTGTTCAAGGAGAAGATTGCTGCCAGAAACCTTAAATATTAGTCTGGCCTTCACACATGCTTCACCCTCTTCCTGTTAACGTCAGCTCCCTTGACAAAAAGCAGGATCATGTATATGTCCTTACTGACAGATGTTTGCCTAACCTGGGAAGCAGTTTAGGACTGCTGCTTAAACTTCATAAATCTCCAGGTAAACTATTTCAGTGACTTTTCATCCTAACTGCTAGAAAGATCCTCTTTCTTTCTAACCAAGATATTTTCTTGCTGAAATTTAAGTCTGTTATTTCTTATGCTTGGTCTTTCCAGTGTCAAGCAGCACAAAATTGTTTCACAACTTGCTGAATATAATCCATTACATTGTTTTTCTCACAACAGTATGATTTGCAGTCTGCAATCCCATATCCACAACCTAATTTTCTGAAAAACTTCTGTCTAAGAAAAATAAATATTTAAATCCCTGTTACAACGATGCCCATTTAACATCCTGGATACAGCCATGGTGTCCAATGGAGAACTGAATACTAAGATATGACATATGAGGAAAATGGCTCATTGGGTGTGCTGAGCCCACTTGTTTTCTGAAACTAATAAGGAGACAGGGACAAATGAGAATAGCTTTTCCAAAAAAAAAAAAAAATATTGTCCAAAAAGAAAGAAAAGAAAGATATCCAATGCAAAAGACAAGGTAGAGTTACTATTTATAGACACTAGCAGCAATTCAGGTTGTTGCAGGAGAAGAATGGAAGTGCCACAAGCCAGCACAGTGCCGCCAGTTTTAAATAGCTGAAATCAGTGTAATTCCTTATCTCTTGGCTTACCACAGAAATCTCAGTGATCACAATCATATCAAGTAGGGTAACAGTAAACAATGAATAATGATTGAACTTCAGAAAAATGCGATAATTGATTTTAAAGCCACATACAACAGACTAAAGGGGAAGTTCACATATTTCTTCCAACCTGTTACATTCAAGACAAAGATATTGCAGTTTTAAAGTTTGGTATGGGAGATGGTCCAGCCTGTTTCTAGTTAAGTCACTCTGATGGCTATTTACTCTTTATGTTAAAAATTGGTATCTCATTTCCAGGAATTTGGCATGCCAGGATCCTGTTATGCCTTTTGTCTGCTGCATTAAAGGGCTGCTTACTATCAGAAATCTCTTCTTCAGAAAGCAACAATTAAATCCAGATGTGCTGATGCACTGAGCTTTCCTCAGGACCTGAGCACTCAACTGCATTTATGCAACCACACCTACTGTCAAAGCTATCAATATTTTATCTGTATATGCGTAGAGTAGCAAGAGGAGTAAAACTGCACTCAGAGGTCAGTTTTATTATGTATGCTCCCAAAGAAATGCAAAACAAGAATACCACATAAATAGTTCAGAAATTCTGAATTATGTTTTCCCATTCCTTCTGTAACCCGGTATCTGAATGGCCACATTATGTCTAAATTGGATTCAAAATTCTCAGCAGAAAAGTTGAAGTGATAAATGCTACTCGCAGAAGGAAAAACATACTTGCTGACAGTTTCTCACAGTATGCAGCAAGTGTAGAGCTTTTGTTTGTGTAAAATATTACACTAAATGGCAATAAAAATTGTAAATTGTAAACCCCATTGCATTATCTCCTCTATTTGAATGGTGAACCTTCCCTACGGAAAAATTTAACAATCTATTCATATTTCATACCTTTCTGAATAGAATGAAGAGGATGCTAAGAAACTACACAAAGGAATGATATATGGAGATTTTCAGGCATAAAATATTGTCCTGCTAGAAGCAAATAACATTTCATCTTATTAATTATTATATTTTCAGATATTCACATTTTTCTCACCTGTGTCTCCAGGCATTGGATCTTGGAAGTGCTTCTGAGATCCAACACAATTTTTCTGTTAAAAACCCAACCTTTTCCACTCAGTTTGTCAAACAGTGGGATTTTCTACACCATTTCACCCCAGTCAAACTGATATTACAGCATACATTATAACAAAGAGGTACTAAAGCTTAGGCAGATATAATAATGTGGCTAGCACAGGTCCTTCCCGTGGGAACATTTTGCTATATTTCATAAACAAGATAAAGTTTGGATGTTTTGCAAACAACTTCTCCGGATTGGGTCAGTTCGGGCTTGGCCAATTGGGCCTAGGGGGAGGTCTCGGGCTGACCAATCTGGGGCACCTCTGTAAACTCTATATATATGGAAATCAAAACAATAAAGCTCTCTTCTCCTCTCTTTCCTTGTCTGAGAACTTGGGTCATTCCTCAGCTAGCCGCTCAACAGCGACATCATAACATTTAGTGATCTCATTCACAAGGGATGTAAACCAGCATCGTTTCACAGAAGGTAATGGAGGTAGTGTGGTTTACCCTCTTAAATGACTTAAATACCCCAGATCATTACAGTTTGAATGGACTGCAGTTTAAATGTACAAATGCTTTTGTAGAATACAGACATTTGCTTCAGAAATTACATACTGGCTTATATTCAAATTATATTTGACAATATTAATAGATGTTACAAAGCTAATTTGTATAACAAAACCCACGAGCCTGCTGTGTCATCAGCAGCTCCATCAGTTCCCACAGAAGCACTTCAGCAGATAAGCAAACTAACCTAGAAGTTCTCTACAATATGGAACAGTCAAGACCCAACGCAAGTAAATCCAGCTCTAACAAGAACCAGGCACAGCTTAATCAATGGTAACAATCCACAAAAAATATTTAATTTACTTGGTTTTCCTCAGCACTTCTTGTTCTATTACCTGTCTATGACAGTTTGAGAATGGCCAAGGACTATACATTCTCCATCAGGCAAAATGAAACTCATTATTTTTGACTCGTGTATTTTTTTCTAAGAAGTAAAACAATAGTTTTTGTAACTGTTACAAAAATATGTTCCCAACACTCCACAGTTATGTGAGGTTTTCTCCTGAACTTTGAAACAAAAAGCTCTCAAATTTTCGTTCTCTTGGCCAAATTTTGTTACATTTATTTCACATACCACTTCAAATCTCATTCTTCAGTCCTTTCCCTTTTAACTGCCACTCCCACTACTAATGGGATCTTGCATCCCAGTATTTTTCCTGCAGCAAGTCTGCAATCAACACCTATTTTTTCAGCGTATTTATCTGCCAGGTAACTAACAGAGTAATCCATTTTCCAACAGATGAATCACATTTCTCAGATACACAGCCAGGTTGCACTTGCAGAAAACAGATCACTTAGCACACTAACTTCTCCAAGGTAACACACGCATGCTTCCTTAGGACTGTAAATAAAATGATAGCCCAAATAGAAGTGTTTGGGTCTATTATTTGGGTCTTTGTCTATCACTGCTTTCTCAGAGCTTGCTGATGAAGATGGTCAACCAAAGCAAAACTTCTGTCATGATCTATTAATAGAGAATAAGGATTAATGAAGGATTATGTCATAATGAGTCTGCCTGCAGAGTTGCTTCAGTTCTTGTCCTTTACTGCCAAAATACAGTTCTCATTTCCAACAAACAAAGTCTATCTGAGAGAAAGCACAGAGCCCCTTTAGAGCTGGGAAGTCCTGTGCATAATAATGAATGACGAACTCTCCTTTTGCCAAAGAGCTTCAGCACTTTCCGTGTCACAGGTCAAAGCAGTGATTCAGAGGGGCCTGATCCTTATCTAAGCTTCTGCTAGAAAATGAGAATGTGCTGTATCCTTATTAAAGAAATGTTTGTTCCACCATCAATTAAATGAAAAGAAAGCACTTCAATGCAGTTTTGCAAACCCTAGCAATAACCCGCTGGAGTTAACTGTTTTATTATAAATATTTAATTATTCTGTATGTTAAAGATCCAGCATTTGGAAAGACAAAATTATTAGTATAGTTGATGACCTATTTGAATTTGCATGTATTTGAGAGAGTATTTTATCAAATGGATTGATACTAATAGCATTCACGTTGTAAACATAAAAAAAAAAAAAAAAGTAATTCCCACTTTCACAGAAAATACTTTAGATCCAGGAACATGAGCAACAAAAACAAAATTGGATTTTCTCTAAATAAATTATTTAAATATTTCTTCTTTATACAAAAAGCTGCCTATCTCTTCTCTGTAGATACTACATAAACTGAATTTATACACATTAAAATGCTGATCACACTATGCACAGCTATTACAATAATATACACGGTTATTGCAGTGATTATCTACCTGATAAACAAGTAATTTTTCTATGTTAAAGTTTTAGCTGCTAAACTCTTAATGGTTGAATTTAACTAGGCTGAATAAAATCTGTGAATGCAAACTACTTTTAAAACATTTAGAGCAATACTGAAGGATGTTTTTTAGCAGTAGTGATTGAAATAATTAATTAGAAATCAGGTAACATGAAGAAAAAAATTAGTGAAAAAATGAGACCATTACATCAGTCACTGCAAAGAGAAAAACAAAATTAGAATTTAATTTGTGCTTGTTAGACAGAGCTAAACAACAGCAAAAAGTAAGTGAAGTTATACCTGATCTAAGTTAAATTTCAAATAGAATGTAACCAGAGGGTCTATTAGGATTGAAAAGCAGAATACTAATCCCTAAAATTAGAAAATTGATCAACTGGGATACGCATCAGAGAGATTCATCAAAGCCTTGCAACAGCCTATCTCCATTTACTGTTTAGATTCAGCTAATCTACATCATTAAATTGACCATTCAGCTACTGAAAATCTGCCATGTAGGTCCCGACTTTTCATAGAGGCTTTTAAATATGTATTCGGTAACTACAAAGTACTGAATATATTTTCAGTCTTTTTATACTAAGATTTACAACTAATGACCTTAAGCAATGTCATGCATGTAAAACAAAATTATGAGACCACCCTGGTTTGAGCAGCATTAAGGTATAGAATCATACTTCATTCTCATTCAAATTTAGTAGGATAGAACAAAAAAAATCCATAGTAATATAGCTAAACCTATTTCATAGTTTTACTTTGTAAAACATGCCTCTTCACTTGTATTTTGCTATTACAGGCTCAATATAAGTAGACAATTATCTAAGCTTAATGCCAAGAACGATAATGCATTGAGCACATGCAAAATCCTTGTGCAACATCAACTACAGCCTGCAGGGATAAAACATTTATCAGTTGCTCCTTAGAGCACTGGTGGCTCGAAAATTTGGCTGCCCATGCCGACATTTAGTGAAATCATAGTTTGAGCTTCATTCAGAGCCCGACACAGCAAAGGCTGATACCAGGATGACTCTGCTGGCAAGCTGCCTGCCCAAACCCACATGCACTGCAGGCTACTTTCTGTCCCACCACTTGCCATGAAAGAAGTCCTTTTACCGAGCTGCAGTAGTTGGCACAGTGCCCCTTTCATGGACCAAGCTAACCGTCATCTTGGATGTAACAAATTAGTACATTCTCAGAATAATAATAAGTATGGACATGAAAACACCATTGTTTTTACTTGGAAATGAAGTAACTACATTTTAGCTGGGTGACTTTTTCAGTTCAGCACCACAGGCAAAAATAAATCTTATAAAAAGAATGGACAATTACAGGAGAGACGAGACACAGGCTTTTGCTGTGGGTTCAGAAGTAAAAGAGCTGCTTCTCATAGTGCCTGAAGATAAAAGTGCTGTAAAATAAAATTTTGAACTGCAACTTGCTCTTTTGAAAAGGAATTGTTGCCGGGTTTTGCTACTTGATCTACAACTGATAGAGATTTTTGTGCCTGTAAAGTACAGAACTGCTTAAGTAAGAACTGTTAACATTACAAGGAATTCTTTTATAAAATGCATTGAAAACATTAAATATAGAGTAATGCAAGTCCTAGACTCGAGCTAAGCAAGGAAGGATGATTGTGTAGTTTCCAATAGTAAAACACAAACTTAGGCAATGTGAAATTTATCTTTAACTGCAAATAAATATTTCTAAAGCATTGCACACCTGCAATTTTATCTGGGCACTGTGATTATAATAAAAATGCATTTTCTCCTCAAGCTCTGCACATTTCATTGCACATCAGATCTTATAAGAACAGTATCACAGAACACATTTTATACTGTAATTTTAAACTGCTGATAAAAGTAAATTCACATCATTGTTCTCAGCACAGACGTCCTAGGCCAAGTTTTCTGAAAAGTACAGATAATTAAAACTTTCCTGTATCATGGCCCAATAGAGTCACAGCTTTCTTGCCAAACTATGATATGAAACATTAATAGGGATTTGAATAACAAGTGCATCCCTTACTGTGTAACTCCTTAGCAGCAGATAAGACTAAATTAGTGTGAAGTGCTGACAAGTATGAAAGATTAAAACAAATATTTCTTGTAAATATGCTAAATATATTTCCCTTTTTTTGTCATATTCAGCCTGTGAAGCAAAAAATCCAATATATATCACATATTTTTCAAAAATACTGAGTTCAAGGCAGTTTAAATAATTCAAGGTATTTTATGTAAAAAATGTAACAATTTTACTAAACTTTCTGGTTCAAATGAGTCCAAGAATATCTCATTATAAATGGAGACAGTCCTGAAAAAGCAATCAAGCATGACTAAAAAGATCACTCTTTTACACAAAAAAATAGCCTTCTTATTTTACCCTTTGTTGGAAAGACATTTGGCCAGCCACAGGGGAAATACATAATCTACTTTTATATTCAAATAATATATTTCAAAATTCTATGCATACAAGGACCTTAAAACAATTCTGAGTGGAATATATAAGACATGGGTTTATGTGATCCTAATAACTGAATTGCTGACATGGGCTGACAATTACTTGGGGGGCTTTGTTTGTTTGTTTCTGGTACTCTAAAGCATGTGTACGAGTATTTTGTCTATTAATTATTTCTAATGTGACTTTGAAGGAAAATACCAATGGAGAGACATTGATATAAAATATGTAGTCAGATCCTGGTTAGAAAAATAGAAGTATTACTTATTAAGTGTATGCATATTTTCATGGAGATGATGATTATTACAGCTACCTTAATGCTGAAGCTGCTCTGATCAGAGCAGCATTCCACTACAAATGTCACAAATGAAAAGTACATCTTTTTGTCTAAGACATACAAACCTCAATCTTAGTGCATCATTTTATTTTTTATGTTCGTATAAGATGTTCAAAAAAGGAGTATTGATGGTGCTTTGCTTTCAGAGTCTGGAGGACTAATGAAACATCTTAATTTTTAAGGACACTAATGTGTCAGTGCTTCTGGAGGAAAATTGCTTTTCAAGGCAATACTGCCGGGTAAGAGTCAGGGAGGAGAGATGCAATTGATGGTTTTCACTTTAAACAAGATGCCTGTTATTCAGTTTCTCAATACCCAGGATTATGAAGATCAGAGTACTACACACCCCAGAAGAGGTAAAGCTTAGAGCAATTACAGTTCCCTTCTAAGTACTGTAGCACTCACTGTAGGTTTTCAACAAATAAGCAGTCTACACACATCTTTTTTGCTTCAGAACTGTGTGAGGTTCCTGCTCCTGAACCTCACAATTATAAAATGAAACAGGGAATTAAATTAATATAACATCACCATTTCAGCCCTGAATTTTACCACTCACGAAGAGTTAAACTTTTCTCCTATTAGCTGGATATGTTCCCCACTTATGCCTTTGCCGAGGAGCAGTGATGTTACAATATCAGGGCAAAGGACTGATGAGTGAAATGCCAGTGTGACTTGCACTTTCAAGCTTCCTCTGGGCCCTTTCAGCTTATACAGCAGAGCAGGATGAATATTTGTGCTAACTACACATTTCAGTACAAAGAGCCCAATTCAGGGGAAAAAAAAATCTCATGCCATTTATGGCGACTGTGCACTTTAGAAAATACAATTATAAATGGTTTATTCATTCATAGGGAAGAGCCTCTGCAACTGTTGTGCAAATAACCTGCCCCTTTGCAGGGTTTGATGAGCCTGATCCAAAGCCCAGTGAGGGCAAGGAAGAAACTTGCACTGACTTCATCTCTTGGGCTCCAGTCTCCTCCACAAATGTTTCACATTTAAAAACCAAGAAGTGTGTGACCAAGCTGGTGATGTGGAGTTGTACAGAAAACCACTACAGAGGTTCAAACACCTGAGCTAATGACAGCATTGTCTGGAGTTACAGGTCAGCACAAAGCTGAATAAAAATGACTCTTGGACATTTTGCAATTAGGTAGTAGTTTTAAAATAGCACCTACTGGCTTATAAAGACAACATTGTAAGGATCACACTTGAAAAGTGCCATATTTTCTGCTTATTTTTTTTCTACCCATGTATTTGACAAGCACTAAAAATTTCTCGCAGAAGCTCCTAAAAAAGCAAACTGGTGTAGCTGTACTTCCATGGCAGTTAATAGCACAAGTAGCTAATTAATTGCAGATTTATGAGTGCAACCTGCTATTCATGGAAATTACACAAGCAGTTGAGCACATACTTGGTGCACACGAATACTTAATTGCCAAATGTGCTAAAAGTCTTATTCAAAGTAAAAAAATTGTCATATCTAACTATGGCTGTGAGTTTCTAGACCCTCAGGACCTACAGATCCAGTTACACCTCTTCCCTGTGAATGAGGTGCCCATCAGCCATATGCATGGCAAGCTATTCCAGACACACAATATTGATGAGACAAGTTTTTACACAACTCTAGCAAAACTGATTTTATTGTCATTGAAGAAATCTATTCTGACATTTATGTATTAAGTCTATTTCAAGACTAAAGATGCATAAAGGCTGATTTTTATTAGAATTAAAGAAGACATATCTCAACCTGTGTTATCCAAAGAACCTGGCTTCAACCCAGGATGTTTGATCCAAATAATATAATTTGCAACTCTAATTTTATTCCAAGACTTATTATTACTTATAGTACTAAAGTCCTGATCTAAAGATAGGGCAATCTTACAAACATTGCTTTTAGCAATAAAGAATATGTGAAGACTTTCAAATCTGAGATTAGATGTAATTGCTACCACGTCTGAATACCCTGTCAGCAGGGGTAGTATCAGAAGATGTTCAATTTTGAACCTGTCTGATATCCAAAATTTGGTTTCCCATCATCCCAAGAAGTACCAGGGAAACAAATACTAACTCGCCACTAAGAGTAGGAAGGAAAAAAATCTTTCCACACAAAAAGAGAGCCTCCCTCAATTCTAGCTACTCTAAAGCATATCAAAACTCATCATTATAAACAGAGTATAAAAAAAATCCTTGCAAAAAACCCCTGAAGTTGCTTGATTAATGCATCCCTTACAAAAAGATAATTTCTATAATGCTATACGTGGCATACTGAAGAATATCATACTTGGCATATTGACTATCTCGTATGTCTTGATCATTCACAATTAACAGGAACCAGATATAAACAGGAACTGGATGTACAACTCAGCTGGTCAAGATCCATGGCATGACAAGAAATGAGGCTGAAGAGGATACAGCTACCTTGCTTCAGGGTAAGGCATTTTAATTTTTATGAATAATGACACTTTTTATGTTCTGTGATAAAAAATTGCCAACTTGAACTGAAAAACTTCTTCACCAAGTGATCGTATGTCTCAGTATTTTTTCCTATTTTCCCACAGACTCAGGGACCTGGATTTACAATTGAATTTCCCCAGTCCCCTGTAAATTCTTCCTCCTGTTGCCCTGAAGGCATCACTGAATGCTGCTGCTCCTCCCCTGCCACCCAACAGCCTCTGGGCAGGCTGCAGGATTTTGGTTCTACAATGGTGATCTCTGCTGTCTCCTCCTGCAATATTTGGGATCTCCTACTCCTTGAGCCTGTAGCTCACAAGGGAAATTGTTGCCCAACTCCATCCTTCCCACAGGACTACTAACCTCACCCCATCCTCTGAAGGCAAATCAAAAAATTACAAAAAGAGGCAAAACTTTTAACACTCACTGTCACCTTCATACTGCATACAACAGAAAAAGTGATCTACTAGGAAAAAAAAAATCTACTAAATGTTTAAATTCAAAGCTTCTCAACATATTTGGATTTTCCACCTTTAGAAAATTTTATTAAAATAAAAAAACAAACAAACCCAACAGTATGGCTGCATTTAATTCTGGAAAAGCACTAAATATCCATGTTGACATACAACTTTTGTTACAACATCTAAGGAAAAAATAACTTATTTGCTCTGCTCACTTCTGAGGCATAGAGAAAGATGAAAATTGTGAAAAACAACCAAAACAAACAAAAATACACAAGTACTATTCTTTCTTCATCTATCAGTTGGGGATCCAATTCCAAACCAAAATCACAACATTCCTGAGAGAAGGCTCAGGAAGCTGAGGTCTGGACTCCCTGATTCACCAAACTGTGCTTGTCACAGGCATTTGTGGCCAGACCTGGATGATCTCTGTCTGCAATTCCCACTGCTGGCTGTGTCTGACAGAGCTCAGTTCCTTCCCTCCCTGGTACCCCACAGTTCAGAGCAGCCTTGGGATGACTCATTACCCCCAGTCCTAACAAAAAATGCACCAAACACAACCCAAACGTTGTTGTTTACTTCAGTATTTGAACTAATCTCATATTTATAGCAGCAAAACACCAGAAGGAAGACCACAATATTTTCCTCTAGTTACTTTTGTATATGAAATAATGCAAAGGGGTTCAACATTGTGCCACTGCCACAACTTTATGTCACATTAATTCCCCTCTCAAATTTCAGAAAATCATTCTCCAGTCCCAAGCATTGCATAGGGTCAGAGAAGGTCTAAGCATCTGCTTATCATCTTGCATGTCTCTTCGGGTAAAATGACTCCCCAATTGGATTTGCCTTTTGTATTTTATAGTAGGTTATTTGAACATTATCAGGATTCTGTCTAATTTATAAATATAAAGCCAAAATGCCCATAAAAAGTGTCTGCTCGTATGTACTGACACAATGTTTGATGTGTTTGATGTGTTTCCACTCCAGAGACGAAAAGAACTGATTTTCAAAACTGTTATTTGTACTGTTGAGGGGTCAGCAAGACGTCAGACCAATGCAGACATATTTGAGAAACATATTTACAAGGGGAAGTGTTTTGGTTATCGCTGCTGTGAAGTTTTCATGAGAAAAATCTGCGGGGAGATACTCTGTAGTGTTATTCGTTTTTGCTCAGGGACAGCACTGAAAAAATTAACATGAAGAAGCTATTTCCTTTTTAATTTTTTTAAGGTAAACAGGCACAGAGTAGCTTAACTGTCTGCTCCTCCACTAAGTGCACATGAGGCCACATTTCCAATAAAAACCTAAGAAAATGTTACTAGCACTTTTCTGGATTTGTAATTGGGGTAATATTGTGATAAATTGACTTAGAGTGTGAATATTTTTCTTTTAAAAAACCAAACTCACTCACATTGTGCTGCCTGTGCTGACTCATCCAGTTGACTTGGCATATTCTCCATATCAGCCTCATACCTTTTTAAAAATAAACAAAACAAAAATTATTGTGGGATGTTCTACTTAGTGTCTGGTTACACACTTCTGGCAATAAGATCTTGTACTTTTTTCATGTTTTTTCATAGAATGATCTCAAAGCAAGAGATTACAATTATACCTTATCCATCCTAAGAAGCAGAGAAATTGGAGCAGCAGATACTCTGCAACCTTGAGAAAAAAATCTCTTTGCAGGTTACTTACAGAAAGCAGGGATGAAACATAAGGTTTGACCCTCTCTTTCCATTTCTAACAGTACAGCTACAGAGCCTTCTAATGAAGGAAGAAGAAATGTTCAAATTTCTCACGAATTTAGGATTTCTTCAGATATTAGCGTTAGTTGGGAAAATCTTATTTCTTAACCCTTACATTATGGATAATTAATTCCTCTTTTCCTCCTCCCTAATTTTCCATCAGCACCACCCATTTAGTAACAGATAATTCTGTGCCTTTCTTCTTTTGACTACCATTGCTGCAATGCTGAAGAGAATGAGTGAGGGGAGGAGTAAAGTAGAGAGTCAGGAATGAAAAGGGAGGGTTTGCATGAGGGGAGAAAGAGATGAAGAACAAGCAGAGGTCAAAGCAAAGAAGAATTAAAACAGGAAAAAACAAAGAAGAAAGCAAGAGAAATGGAGAACAGCCTTACAAACTTCTGATAGACTTGGAAATATCCTGGAGTGGTGACTCAAATGTCCCTTAATCTTTCTGTTCCACATCACACCACGTATCCTTCACACCAGCTACCCCCAGCAGGCTCAAGGAGCTTCAGGATGGGAGTATTTTGCCTCTGGGACTATAATAAAATCCCTGGACAGGACACTGAGCTCCAATCATAATTACAGATCTCTGGATAAAGTACAAACATACAACACTCATGTAACTATATAATTACAAACATTTAATGAAAATATGAGCAGTACAGCCTGAGTGCTCTGGATGAAAGAGGACCAATGACATTTGTAAGAGAGCAGTGGCCAAGAGCTCTGATCATTTTCAACTCCTGCCTGAAGTTTTTCAGTCTCAAATGCAGCCTGGACTACTCTTCTCTGGTGGAAGTTCCCAGGGGCACTCTGCCAAGATTACAGTATTTTTGTTTGTTTCTTAGATGAAACGAGATAAAGGCCCAAGCATCCACATATCCAAGGAAAAAACTGTCTAGCTGATATAAGCTTCTAAGAAACTAGAGGAAGAAAAGAGGTGGATTTGAGCTCAGAGAAAACACAAGAACATTTTTTTCCTGTTCTTGGGTTTGCCACTCCCTGCCTGAAGCATTGAGGAAAATATTACACAAGTGTCAGGCAATTTTCAGCTTTATTTATGCAAATTGACAAAAATCCCACCTAGTCAACAGCTCTACACTTTATTCTAATTAAAAATCTGATTTTAATGCCTGATTTTCTGGCCACCTTGTGAAGTTGAACACCTCTGAATGTCAGGCAATGAATATCTCTTATTAGGCTTGCAAGATCAATGGACATTAAAAAAAAATCCTTTCTTATTCCACTCTGATAAAAGTGGAGATGGTATGAATCAAGGAAATATGTTCATGAAATGACAACATGTAGTACTGATGCCTTCATTCCTGACAGCTTGAGCTATGTGTGTCTTTGCTCTGATCCAGTACAGCCATTCTTCTGCTTTATCCTTTGGAGATTTATCTAAAAAATATCCCTGTGGACAGAGACGATTTCTATAATACTGGATTGATCATTCCCTTCTGGTTTTAAAGTGGCAGAGACAAATAGGGGTTTTGGAACTCTTCCTCAAAGAGGTTCAGAAATGTGTGTTAGTGACATACATTTTGATTTTCTCCATGCTCTGCACAGGCTCATTGTAAAAAACTGCCATATATGTTCAAGGCTATTCAGGACAGAACTTGGCGTGTTAGAAATCAAAGTCCCAAGCCTCTGGAGAACAGAGCCAGGCTCCCAGGTGGAGATGTTCATAGATCACACCTTCTGTGGATCAGCATGGAAGCAGTGTGAAACTCAAACTGATCAGTAACTTCTGCATGCTTATAATCCTGTTTTAAAAAGGAAATTTAAAAGCCCTCACATTTTAGAAGGATCACATCCCTTCCAACCCTAACTATTCTGTGATTCTATTCAAAGGTCAGAATATAATGTTTTGGGTAAGGTGTATGTGCAGCAGATATAGATTAAAATATTTATGTAACTAAAGAGGTAAAATGATCCTACCATTCCTCTCTTCAATTTTCCAGAGTGCTCTATCCAGCTTCACAGTTCCAGCCTCGTTCTGACTTATCAACAAGCTCTTTTACAGCTGTTAAGTTTTGCATTGTTCAATGTAGGGTATTTCTTGTCAGCAAAAACCAGTCTATCCTTGAACTACCAAGGAAATTTATACCCTGTGGCATGATCCTGAGCCTTCTTTCTTTTGATCTCTGAACAGTCCAACCTTTTGTTTCTACATCTTTCTGTAACAGCTCTTTTCACTGCTCACTCTTTCCAGCTGATAGGAACCCACAGCAAGCAGACTATCTCCTCACCCTCTGTGCTCAGGAGGAATAAATACAGGTTTAAAATTCTTGGTCAGTCTGCCTTGCTTCAGCACAGAAGGTCCCATTAACTGGACAGTTCCCAATCCACCAAACTCAATACACACATAATTATGTCTTTGCATATCAGACCTGATTAATGTCTCTTTCAAAGTACACACAAATCTAATAGCAAACCACAAAATAAATATAATGAAGCTAAAGGAATGCCTAACCAATTTTTTTTGTTTCCAAAACTCTTCGGAATCCAAATCTATGCTTGAACAATGAATAGATTTACTTTTAAAAGCAAGTCAACAAATAGCTTTCTTTTACTGTTTCAGATACAATGTTATCTGTTAAAAAAAAAAAATCAAAGCACTTAAAAAAATAGAAGTCATAGGTTTTTTTTCCTTGGAAGAGGGGAATTAAACTATTAAAGGACACCTTGTTAAGTAATTATATAGCAACATCACTGTGCAATTAAATAGCCATCAGTCCCTGCAGCTGAGAAATTTCAGGTAATTATTCAAAGATAATTTAATAGGAGAATTACTGTATTCAAGAAAGCATTAGCTAGTAATCTACCTCAATTAAAGCAGCCAATTAATTTCAGCACCTTGATAATAGTTGCCTTTTGCAAAACTATCCTCCCCTACACACACACACACACAAATCCTAAATTTCAAAATAATGATAGAAAAACTGAATTTGGTGCATTTCAGCTTCCATAGATAATAATTCACTCCCAGAGAATTTTAAGTGCTTGTATACATTATGTTACTAGTGTGTATTACTCTTACTGGTTTAGTGCTCAATTTCACTGTGACTACAGATGGATTTGTGTGTTTGTAAGATGATTTAGAATGGTGAGAGGTATGGAGGAAACCTGCATAAAAGCAACAAATATTTGTATGTTCTTACCAACACAGAACACAAAAAGCTGCCTAATAAATGAAAATGCAATGAAATGTCTTCAGGGGATGATGAGCCTCTTGCAGTGCATTGCTTGGTTGTGCTACTGTACATTCAGTGCAGACAGAAGTCATTAATCACACACAAACAGATTCTGTGCAGAAACAAAAACCTGCATGTGCCACGCAGCACTTGGTTACACAGCAAAATATTTTTTCAAGGTCAGTACGCACTGACAGTTCTTTGATATGATGGCAAATTTGGATTCATTGATGAACTGTATAGATGTTCAGTGAATTCACCCATTCTCTTTCACAGGACAAAACATAACCTGGACGTAAAACCCTCCAAACTTCACATCTGCAATCATCTGAATGTCTCAGAGCTATGGATCACTAACAGAAATCTGTCACAAACATGGACAGTAAAGCTCTTGCTGAAATCAGTCCATGTGGTCCTTAGAGCTGTTACTTGTTAAACAGCTGAAAGTCACACAAAATCTTTCCAACTGGGACCCCTGCCCCAAGTCTTTGTTTTGCTTCAGTGTTAGTTCCAACAGGTTTTCAGTGTTTCCCTTACTGACTCATCAGTGGTGAATAAGTGTCCATTTAATTCAAGAGTATTCAGCATTACCTGATCCATTAGCACTGTCCCAGAATTTAGAGAGGTATTCAATATGTCCTTGCCCATTGTGCAACCACTTTTAACCTTAAATCCTAGTATTTTTCTGTGAAATAATAATTTCAAAAAATTAACTGAGTTACTTCAAGTGGTACCAGAATTTCCTCAAACTCATGACAGATTTGAATGTGTTTTGTATATCCCTAAACATTTACTTGCTATAATCAGATTTCAGCTCTTTGTTATCTCAAAGTATCTCTTCTGCTTAAGGCAATACAGAAAGAAAAAACCCAAAAAACCACACCACCCAAACCCAAACCACAGACAGATCCATTTTATATTTCTCTATCTCAAAATCTGTGTATCATTCTCCACAGTGATATTCAACAAGGTACTTCAGAACATATCTGTCTTAAATCACATTGATTAAAATAGGATTAATCATATATCTAAAGCCAGACTCATCCTTAAGTATCTTGCCTTAGAGGAAAACAAAGATAGGTATTTCACTGACCACTGGTTTTCTCACCTCCTCATCTAGTGACAGATACAAGAGGCTGTATTAGGCACCACTGGTGCAGCTCTTAAGCCTTTGCGGGTGGTTGTGATCCCTGTGATGGAAAAATCTAATTTTTCTTCACTGTTGTAAAGAGGGTTGAGAAAGGATATAGCACCAGAGAGATTAGGCAAGAGCCCTAAAAGGCTCCCAGTGCAGTCTGTAGTAGTGATGAGCTGAACAGCAGGTAACTGGGGACCCTTGCTCCCCTTTTTCTCTTTCTCATACAAAGCACAATGATATTTCATACCAAGCTGAACAAATAGACCCAAAAACTACCATATATTGATAGGATTAGAATCAGAACTTATCAGGAAGCTGCATTGTAAATTATGCAACCAGAACAAGTAATTGACAATATTTACCATTGAGAGCTACAATTCTGTTGGCATCCAGAGTCAAATTATATGTGTATTAATCCCCCAATCACAAATTTACTCTCTGAACAATATAATCCAAGTGATTAGAGAAAGTAGAGATTCATCCAAAATAACCACAAGATACCTAAAGGATTTAATTTGCTCCATCACAGTGCCACTTGCTGTTCTAATTATCATTTCATCTGGAGTTACCTGTAATTTTCTTTTAGTGCCAAAAAAATTGTACATTTTGTTTTCTTAACATTTAGTAGGAGTCTGCTATTAATCAGTCATTTTTCAACATTTAGAAAATTGTTCCAGGGATTTAGTACACATTTTATTAATGGACCATCCATGGCAGCATTATCTGCATAAAGAGTCAGTAATTGATTAATAAAATATTAAATAATTTTAGTGTTAATAGGAGCCCCCTGAGAAGCTTCATCATCATCAGTCAACAGGCCAAATTCACAGACTCAATTAAGCACTCTGATAAATTGGAATCACTGAGGTTCTTCTTTAGGACCGTATATTATTTTACTACCTGTTTTGCATGACGAAAGAGGGAAAAATAAGCTGAACCAGACATACACTGAGGTTTATGACTGTTGAGCAAATTTGGTTCAGCCAGGCTTTCAATACCTGGGATTTGTTTTCTGCAACTACTTCTAGTAGGCAAGAAAAAGGACATGTTCACCTTAATATGGCAGAAAGCAAAGGTGAGAATTTTAATGAGATTAAGAACATAATGCCACCCATCACTCTGGTTTTTCAGGTAGAAAACAACTCAGAGCTATAAACTCAAATGTTGAAATGCATCCTCTAAACAGTCCAGCTTTGCCTCAAAACTCCCACAGGAGGTATTTTCCTTTATTCAAGCTGGCATTTGGAGAGATGGATGGAGGGGCAGCAGGTGGCTCACAGGACTGAACATCCCTCAGTGTGCACTAGCAGGTTCTGGTCCTTCTGCACAAGTGAGGGTCAGCAAGGACTTCACTCAGAACTCTTTCTAAGGCACAACATTCATTCATAGGCAAACCACCACCATCACCTGCCATTTCACACCCCCAGTGAGCAAACCCCACGTGATGGGTTTTTATTGCAGACAAGATCCAGGGCTCGGCAAAATGAATTGACCAAGATCAACCACAGGACAAAGAGCCCAGCAAACAAAGGACAACATCCTGATGCAAAAGAAGGAAGAAGGAAGGGCTTTAAAAATGCAGCAGTTCTATATGGGGAAAAGGCAAGTATTGGATCTGATCTACATTCTCTGCTGTGACTCATATAAAAGGTTATCCAACTTTGTATCCTCTCGGAGGGTAACCAGGAAGCTCAGGTGCCCTATACAAAACCTGCAGCCTTGTTTCCCTAAAAACCTTTCAGCAATTCTCCCACCTGAGATCTCCCCACTCCCTAACAGGAAGGGATGTTCTTCACATCAATGCCTATGAATATACAAACAAGCAGGCAGAGAGCATAAAGAAAACATCAAAATAGAAAAAAAAATTCTTCAGTGAGTACAATGTACAGGACAGTGTGCAAGCACAGCAAACCGAAAATTAATTGCAGAAATTATTCACAGAATTGTTCCAAAAGATTTAAGAAACTCATAGGCTGCTTGTAATTAAAGGTGCATAAAGAGGGTGATAATGAGGAAACCAGCTACTATAAACACTATCATCTTTACTGGAAACTTTTAAAATAGCTCTCAAGTATTTTCCAAACTGTAATTTGGAGAGCTAACTATGTTTATGATTAGACAACAGACTTCTCTAATATGGAAAGGAGGGAAATAAAACATAAC
Source organism: Entomyzon cyanotis (assembly GCA_024500445.1). Lineage (NCBI taxonomy): Eukaryota > Metazoa > Chordata > Aves > Passeriformes > Meliphagidae > Entomyzon > Entomyzon cyanotis. Next base: position 663,662 of record JAKEPQ010000781.1, read on the forward strand.
CAAAAGGATAATAGCCCATATAAGAGGTATTGTCTTAAATTGTAGTCTTCATGTCAGCAGTCACCTGTATGTGATCATGAACCCTTCTGCCCTGAGCACCTTTGATCCTCCCCTTTAGAAAAAAAGAAATCTAAACTTGTTTTTCAGAAAATTAGTAGTTCAGATTAAAATTCCCCCTGGAGCCAGGGATGCAGGGAGCTACCATCAGTAAGGCTGTGACTGATGGCTCCTATTCACTCCTCAGGAGATAGTGACACCCAATGCAGCTCCCAAAACCTAAACCCTAGAGGGAAAGTACACATTTTTAAAGATCTTACCTGAATACTGATTCATCTCAGAATGATGGAGGGATTTTATTGCGACAGCAGTTGTGAATCTCAGAACTACTGAAGACAAAACAAACATCTCTGCCTCTCTGCTGTCAGTCAGGCACACCAAAATGAGTAGCATAAACAACCCCATTACAGGAAACAAATTTTTGTATGTTTATGTTATTTTTGTATGTTGATGTTATTATTGTTACTGTCACCACGAAAAGTTGGTAACACAATAAGAAAATCAAATCCATTACATTCAGTCACCATAGAATTATAAAATGAGTAAAATTCAACTTAATAACTCTAGAAAAAATATTTTCTCTTGAGATTAGTTGACAATCATCTTAATGTCTTATTAAATAAATAATATTTTATAGTGAAAAAGAAATGGGTCTCCATCCATTTTATAAGCTACTGTCTCTGTGGATCTCAGACTGCTGTTTTTAAGAAACATTGAACAGAAACGAACAACAGAAAATGCTTTGCCAAGTTATCAAAAACACTTACATTAAAAAGCCCTATAAAATCTAATCCTGACATCAGTAGGTTACAACTTTGCATGTCCCCAGGGCACTAAAATAATACTCTTTAGAACAGCAGGTGGACTATTTTAGACTTCAGCTTTCTAGTTCTAACAAGGCTTTTTAATTTTTTTTTTCCCCTGGGAATTAAGGATGCTAATCACAATCTCCAAATGTGCATTGCCGGGTTGTAAAAATATTAGACCACAAACTGACATGGCAGCAATGTATTATGCTGCTGTGAAGGAGTCCTAAATAGGAGAAAAACTCAAGATTCCAGGCTTGCCATCACAAAGGTCACTGTAATTGGCCACATACAGCAAAATCAACCCCCATGTCTTCCCCTAGCCAAGGCGACTGCTGAGGAAGCCCTGTCTTCCTACTGGGATAAATGAAGTCTAAAGCAGGAGGAGCAGGAGGTTTGGAAATTTTGAAAGTAAAAATGTAAGGAACCCTAAAAAAGATTAAAATTTATCCTTAAAAGTATTTTGTGATGAGTTAATGCCATTTGGTCTTAATTTTTGAGTGTTAATTATTCCAAATGTTTGATGTTATTTTTCAGTATTGATGTCTAAAAATTGTAATGCATTAGTGAGTAAAATATTTAATAATAATATTATGCATTTCAGTAAATACTTATTTTCCTCTTTAAATACATACTCTCCCTTTTAATAATACAGAGATCAAAGGTATTTAAATAATCCTTATCCTCTTAGACCTTAGCTCCACATGTAGATTCCATGGAGCTTGAGTAGGGTGCTGCATATCCTGTGGATAACTTCTTCCACATGGAAGAAACTTATCCCACCCAGATCTCAGCTTAAATTTAGCCCTGTTAAATTTAAGATTCTGTGGCACCCCATCCTTACTCAGGGGCTTCAGCTGAGTAAGGAGAAATCAGCTTTATTTTGATGATGAGATTATTTGTGGCAACCACATAATGTTGTCACCTGTAATTCCAAGAAAATAGATCTCATTATCCAATGATCCTTACAATTCTGCACCACTTAAGTTCTTAATTATTCTTTCCAGTGTAGCTAGCTATACAGAGCAGTAAAAAAAAGATTTTAAACCCCTCACCATTTACAGATTTATGTATATATAAAACAAAAGTCATGGTAAAACACATGAATAGCAAAAAGAAAAACATGGTAAAAAATGCCTTTCCTGTCAGATTGATTTCAGAAAAATCTTTATAAAATGAATATTTTTCCAGTGCTGACAATACTACCACTGTACAGGAATTGTGAACATGGGGGAGCTCAAAGCACCACTGTAAAATCAACATTCTGGTGAACCACTTCCATGGAGATAAGAAAGTAAGGAAAGCACAACCTCTATGGAGGAGACATTTGCTGATTGATTTCTGTGTTAAACTGAATTATTTAAAAATGGATTGGACAAGTAGACTGTTTGCTAAAGCAAAATGAACCAGAATGTTAATAGAGGGTATTTACAGTGCATATACAGATATACATCATCTCTATATGCATTTGTATATACCCATCCTAATACAAAATACATATTTAATTAATACAGTAATCAGCCTTCTGAGAACTACTGTAAACCAACAGAGTCCATTGCTGCATGACTGTGTTGTACAACACTCCCAGCCGGCTACTTGCACTACTGAACGAAACAAATATACTAAAAGTCTATAAACTAAATGACAGCTCACTGATTAATACACAACTGCACTAATAAAGAGATGCATTTTGATTATAAAGTAATATACTCATGGTCACTTCAGACCTCCCTCGTTTAGTATCCCAAGCACTGGACACATACTGGAAGTTTGGTGGGATCAGACATAGCAAGATTGAGCAGGTCATCTCCAGTCCTTCAAGAGTCCTTTCTGCAGAATACCCAGGAAATGTGTTTTGCTGCAGCTCTGGAACAAGACGTGGTCAGGTACAGCTGCAGGCTGGCCAGGTTGGATGGGGACCAAAGCACACACAGCCAAAATATAAACCAATAGGGAAGTCAACTGCTGGGCTGTACTTAACGTATTTCTTCCTCACTGCGCTTTAGGTTTGTTGTACCACCAGTTAATTAAGGTAAGTATTTAGGGTATAATGAGTTTGTGTTCTCTTGCTGTCACAGTTTAACCCCACGCAGGAGCTAAGCAGCATACAGCCACTCACTCCCCTTTTCCTGGTGGGATGGAGGAGAGAATTGAAGTGAGAAAAGTTGTGAGTTAATAGCAATTTAATAAGTTTAAAAAGAGAAAAAAATCATCATAACATTATTATTAATAATAACAACGAGAAAGGCAGAGAACAAAGAGAATGAAAAATAAAACCCAAAAAGCCATGTGATGGAAATGGAAACAATTTCTCACCACCACCTGACTGATATCCAGCTTACCACTGAGCAGCAGCCCCACTGCCAACCTCCCCTCTAGCTTTACTGCTGAGCATGGTGCCATATGGGCTGGGATGTCCCTTGGGTCAGTTGGGATCAGCTGTCCTGGCTGTGTTGCCTCCCAAACTCTTGTGCTCCCCAAGGCTGCTCGCTGATGGAATGGGGTGAGGAGCAGAAAAGATCTTATCTCTCTGCATGCCCTTCTCAGCTGTAACTAAAACACTCCTCTATCATCAACACTGTTTCCAGCAAATCCAAAACTCAGTCCCATACCAGCTACCATGAAGAAAACAAACTCTATTCCAGCCAAAACCATCACACATGCCTGGTGAAGTCTCCAAGTTAGAAATCACAGTTACAAGTTTCAAGTGGAAGGCTTGTAGGATCAAATGTTCACCACTCCTTGAGAACTACATCTCATGATTCTTCTGTGGATTCTTCAGGAGTCCACAGAGACTAATGAGAATGGAGGAGGGAAACAGGCAGCAAAACCCATAAAAAACCATAATCACCTTTAACATAACAAACTGGTGCAAAAGACTAAACAAAGACTGAAAAAGTTGGCTATCAAACACAGCCTTGCCAATGAAAAAGCATGTTCCATAACTTCTTTAGAATAGAGGCTGGATTTATAACTTGACCAAAAATGATGCATTTGAGGCAAAACAGTAAAGACTAGTCTTGGATTTTCTTCTGAGTCACATAGGGTTGCATGAGCAGATTTTGTTTAGCCTAGGCCAAGATTCTTGCTGTCTGTAGCTTGTCTCAATGGCAAGAAGAGATCCAGCTTTACTGGGAACTAAATATTTGAGAAACAAATTTCTTCTTAAAACTGCCATAGCTCAATAAATGAATCATCCAACAAAGACAAAATTTGCTTTGATTGTGCATAGAGTAAACTCAGAAAGTTTAATCCTACTCAACATACAGGTTTAACTTGGAGATTTGTCTTTGGCAGGTATCAGAGACTTTTTTAAAAAAAGAAACAAAATTGAAGATCCTGTTGTACTGCAAATATTTTGACCTCACATGGGCCATCAGATCCCACAGATCCCAGGTTCATCAACACAACAGAATCTATTGAAGTCTCTCACATCCCATGACTTTGAAATCAAATGCTGATTCCCTGCTTCGAGCTTAGTAAATCAGCAGTGGTGAAAATAACCATTCCAAAAGGGAAAATCCATGACTGATCTCTCCAGAAGATGAAGGGTGAAGGATCTTGTGGTGTAGCCGGATATGAAGTGCTGTCAGTAGTAACTACAACTATGAACACCAGCAGCAAAGCCCTAACCCAGCTCTGCCTTAGGCAGATACACGAGGAATGAGAAAACATCCTCAGGAGTTTATTTTCTCCCCCAGCACATTCAAACAGCAGCACAGAAAGATCTCTGACAAATTAAGTCTTGCATTAATTCTGAGTAAGACTGGTCACTTGATGTAAGAACATGGTGAATTCCCCAGCCCTGATGGGGTAGGGCAGCTGCCAGTGGGTAAATGCAGTGAGATATAAATGCCATTTAAACAGGCAATGAGGGGCATTTAGGATGTTGCTACAGGCTGGCTTTTACCACAGCACTCCTGTTGGCATAAAAGCCCTGGGCCAGCCATGGTGATGACAAGTCCTTTTCTGCACCCCTTTGGAGAGTTATCTGCTTGTAAAAGCCTCCTATGTCAAAGAGGTTGAAGGAAACACGTGGCATAGAAAGCTTATGAAAAGTAGGGAGGGAGAGCAAACAAGGAAAGCAATGGAATAAAACCAAGATCCCCACTCATCTTATATGCTAAAGAAATAATGTCTTTTCTAAATTATGTGCAGACTTGTTTCCATTTTCATATTCTTTACTGGGGTTTTTTTTGGAAGCTACAGAAAATGAGCATAAGAGACAAAAAAGTACTTCGCCCTGCAGGAATACAAAAATTGTAAAAGCACAGGCAGCACTACAGAGGAGCAGTGCCATTCACTCACAAAGAATTTTGTGCATGTAGATGGCTGATTAATTGCTGGCCTGCCTAGACGAAGCTGCAACGAGCCAGATACTGTCAGCATGCCATCTGTTACCATGGAAATGCACAATGTTCCTGTTTCTGACAAACCCTTGAATACTGGATAGATTGTGCCATATGTAAATAAGGCAAATTAGTTTTCCTATATCTTCCAGACAAGGTTAAACTAAAAGAAAATATATCTGTTTATATACTGTAACCTCCAAGATGCGAACTAGGCAAACCTTCCTTCTTTTTTTTTCATAAAAATCTTATTCAATTTGTTGTTAGAACTGAAACAGTGTGGACTAGCACTAAGCAGCATAAAATTAATTCCCAACCAGCAATGTTTACAAAAGCACTAAAAAATATGCATATTCTGTATGCATGCTACATTCACCATGATTGTTGGGGTTTTCTTTTCTTTTTTTTTCGTTTCTCCCCAGTTGAGACAATGTTATTGAAACAATACATAGAAATAAACAGGGAACTTTCTCATTCATACAGTGGTATTTGGTGTAATTTAGATCATTTAATCAGAATTTTTTAAAAGAGATTCTATAGATTTTAAACATGGAGACATTTATTTACTCACTTGAATAATAGTAGCTCATTGATAGCTGAGGCACATTATCTTAGCTCCACTACGTCAGAGGAAATGTAGTAGTTTGCACATGCTCAAGTTTTGAGTTTTACAAACTAAAGCTTAACCAGTTACTCCAAAAATTGCATTGCCCTGAAAATAAAAAGATTCAGTACTTCAGACTTTGATTAATTTTGTTATTTTTCAACTGTACATTAAACTAAAAACAGAGTTCAAAACCAGCAAGAAGTGTATTGAGCACACTCACTGAGAGCACAGCACACCATTTAGGGTTGCTGTGAGCATTGGGACACACTCTGTTACCTGTACAGATCATCTTTGAACAAGAGCCCTCTGCAAAACACACCTGACTCACTGTGCCTGTATCCTGAGACACATCTACTCCCACAAGTGTAAGGTTGGTATAACTATACTCTCCTGCAGTATAAAGCCTATGGAATTAAATTAAAACCTCCCTCTTGCCAGTTAGCTGTGTAAAGTGAGTTGATAAAAAGGAGCATGTTCACAATATCCCCCCAAGAATATATATCCCCTGGGATAGATTGGAGCCCTTCTGAACCATTAAATAAATGCAAGTCAAAATTGTTTTAAGAGAGTGGAAAAGCATACGGGGGTTGTAAGATTGGAGTAGCACCATGGTGTGCCTTAAGGCACTTTCATTTGATGGACTTGTATTGTTACTCAGATTTTCTGTTTTCACTATGCACCCTTATGGGGTAATGTGACATTCTGATATACTGCAGATGATACTGTCTAACCCAGGGTACAAAAATGACACAGGTCCCCCAATTTTTAACTTGCTGCTTTTTAAATGCAGGCTTTAGGAGTTCTTCACCCCCCCTGACAAATTCCTTTTGTGGCTTTCAGCATGGAGACTGATAAATGGTATAACGATAGCTGAGCAAAATGAACAGGCAGCTGTATATCAATATTTCCCTGATGTGAGAATTAATCAGTAGCTCCAGTAACAATAAGGTTATCATGTTCATGTTAAATGCATTGTGCATTTTAATATATTCTTTATACAGTCCTTTTGTTGCTGTGCAACTTTGCACTGCTATGAAATATTACTTCTAAAAACCACGCAACTACCTATCAATCTCCAATATAAATTTGCTCAGAACATAATAATCAAGTTTGAACAAACACACTTTATTCCACACAGTGTCACAGAATCTGAGTCCTAACAGTCTAGAACTTCACCAAATCAAAACTTGTTAAGCGAAGGTAGGGCCTAAAAATAGTAAAAGTTTGCATAAAACATACTCTAGAAGTTTACAAGCCCCATTTTTGCAGAATAAAATTAAGATTCATCAATCTTCACAGTAGCATTTGTGGGATCCGTGCCAGCTGCTTCTCTGACATTGGCTTCTTCCCACAGCAGCATCAATGCCTTGGAATTCTGCCCTTCTCTTCCTCCCTGGGTGTTTTGAATGGAAGAAAATATAGGGGACATGGTACTCATCAATTTAAATCATGCTGCCTGCCCAGGTACAAGAATGGAATTCAGAATTTGAAGAAAGGAACACTGATAGGGAGTATGAGCATGTAGAATAATTTTGGAAAAAAAATAGTTATAGGTAAGTAATATTATTCCTTCTTTGAATGGCTTCTAAGCAGTCCTGCTTATGAAACAGTGTGAAAGCATTCCCTGATAGTTTCTCATCTAAGCAAACTGACAATGGCACACTATTGAAGCAGCAAGCAGAGTTCTGGTTTACCAAACTGAGCCACTGAATGAGGTACTGTGTGCTAGTGTTTTGTCAATGTGAGAGCAGCGTTCAAATCTTGGAGAAAATTCAGCAAGAATGAGTCTAGATCCCACCATGTCAGTCACATTTGCTCGATGAAATATGATTTAATACTGAAACAGAAAAGAAATATTAATTTATACCTCTTTATATGGTCCAACCAACTTCACCTAATCTAATTATTTGCAAAACACATAAGAAAACTGACTTGGATTTCATGTGGACTAGGACAAAAAATTTAACATGGCTTTTACCCAGTGTGGTGAAGCAAAAGAAAAAGAATTTTTATTTCAAGATAACACTTCAGTTGTTATCATGTCTTAATACTGATCCCATGCACAGTGCTGACAATCTAAGGTTATTTATGTTGTTTTGTTACAGAGAGAACCTAGGGGACACAAGGCAAATCTTATTGCCCAAAGATAAGATAAATCAATAAAGTATTTCTTTTCAAGGACTCCAATTTTCCACAGGTGTTTACTCCAGGATCTCTTTTCTCTTTCATTTACTTTGTTTCTCAGTCATTGGTTACCCTTGTGATTCTGGGTGAAGGATTTCCCTTTGGAGACTCCAGTGCATCCACTTTTTCATTATCTTTTAATTCTTTGCTAGGGATAAGTTCAGTTCATGATTTCCAATCTTCCCATATTTATTCTCAAGTCTTTGTGCTCTTCCTGATGATTTCTACAAATCCATGAATGTAGTCTGGCAGATTTTTGTACCAGATGAGGACAACTAAAATGAATATTCTATATTCACACAGAGAAATATATATTGTTATGTATGCACTGATCTCTGGAAAGGACAGTGACGAGCACATGGCAAACTTTTTGGATAGATCTGCTTGGCCACAACATCCACCCAACAGAGTTAAGAGTGTTCCATCATTCTCTGCTGTAATCAGCTAAATTCAAGGGGAAGCAGAATGAGAAACTGTGAGAAAGCTCATGTGAGGAATTACCCACTGGGCTATAAAGATATGTACCTGTGACTGACCTTAACAATGCCTTTAGTTTTGTATCTGCTGTGTGATGGCATATAAAACATAAAAGCTAAAATCCTAAAAAGGCTTAAAACCTAAATGCTGATCCTTGGTAAATCATCAGTGTTATTATAATGTTAATAGAGCAATGTCAATTCATGTCTGATGAGCACTGAACACTTTAATGTTCCAAGGGCAGATATAACAACAAAATAATCCAACACCCTTCAAATTTTGCAAATTATTTCCAGTGATAGATGAACAACCACATTAACAGAACTTTATAAGTCAGATTCTTACATGCATTACTCTGTCGGCATCATTCCCCACTGAATTGTCACAAGACTCCATACATGAGCTCTCCCAAGAACATATTCCAAGTTACTTTTTATTTTGTGGTATTTTGTTGTTCAGGATTTTTAATAAGAAAAGTGTGTGACAGTACCTGCAAACACTACTATTAACCAAAGAGCTGTAAATATCCATAAATGCCACAAAATGTAACTGCTGCTGTTTCTGTTTATTCAAGAAATTTTCATTTTAAGCCTCAGAAATAAATGTGTTCAATCACTACTAGGGGTCCAGCAGAGAGGAAAAAAAAGGCAAGGAAACTCCAAGGCATAGGTTTAAATCCATCTTTGTGTCTTCCTGCCTGGAAGAGTAAATAATATCACCTCCAGTAACAGAGTGACATGCAACTTTCAAATTACTTTAGGGTAAGATCCAAAAGAGCCTCCTAGAATCTAATACAATTATTTTTAATCCATCTGAAAATGAGTAGCAGGGAAAGCTGACAAAATTTAAGGGAATTGATCCTCCATCTCCTTAAGAAGCACCTGTACCTCAAGGCAACAGCACTTTACCATTGCCAGGGTTTCTATAAGGTGTTCTTGATAGGGGGAGCCCTGACATGTCAAGGTGCAGAGCTTAGTAAATTTATTATATTCACCTAATCAGTCAAGAAAACCAATATTGGTTACAGCATAAGCTTTGCATCCTGATTCCCACTTTTATCCCAACTCTGTCACTGACCTCCAGTATGATTTTGGCAAATCCCCTCCCCTGTTCTCCCACTCTTATTTGCCTGCCTCTTGACAGTATAAAATCATTGGGAATGGGAGCATTGCATCTCTGTTTATACCAGGGCAGCACAACTGAACTCCAGCCACGGTTTAGACATCAGCATTTCTGTAATAAAAACAGCTAAAGACTACAAACAGTTTCTGCAGGTCTTTCTGGACTTTTAACCCTCCCAGCACCACTCTGTAGTTTGCAAGTGTAGCTGAAGTTCTGCTCTGATTTGGTTGGTTTTTACTTCTGCCCACATCTCTTATCCTCTTCCAACAGCTTCATTGTTTTGCTGGTGTCAAGACTGAGCACTTAAACAGAGGCAGGGAGATTTAAGGTTGGAGGTGAACTATTTACCCAAACTGATAAGCTGGGTTAACACCCGATAACCACAGGGTTTTATCAGTAGCCAGAAGTGCTCAGGATGACTCACTGCTTGTTGCAGTGAGCTTGTTGAACAGGGAGCACATAGACCTTCCAATTAAATTCAGAACTTTAAAGAGATTTCCTTGTTGTGTGTTCATGCTCTTCCACTCCACTTTTTGGTAGAATAGCATGGGATAAGAAATAGCAGCTAAAAACGGAAATATATATAAAAGTTACGAGAATAAAACCAGTTCGCTTTGAAAATTTAAAAAAAAAAAAGCAATAGATAAGTTAAAACAAGGTTCACCAAATAGGGATATTTTTTTCTGAATTTCAGGTTTCCTTAAAGGCTTTATACAGTCCCATCACACCTGCCAACAATTGCAGTAGCATTGCCCAAATCTTGAAATCCTCATGTCACATAATAAATAGGCAGCTAAAATGCCCAAATGATAAATCCTCCAGCCCATGAAGCTAAGATTTAAGGGTAAATAATTAAAATAGCTAGGAGTTACTAACCCAAATATACCTTTCTAACTTTCCATAATCTCAGAACACTCAGGGAAAAGAAACGTTAGTAAATCTTGCAAATTTTTCAGTCTCTTTAAATTTTCTGTGAGTTTGATGTATCCAGCCCAGCGTGTTTCCTAATGTATGTTAACTGATAATCATTTTTGTTATCAGCTTAATGCTGGAAAATTGACTTTGACATCTATTATTCAGCTATCCTTCAGCTCAGATGAGTACTTGATTACATGATCAATTATTGGACAGCAAAATCTGTGGTGGTTTGCTGGTTAGACAGCATGAAAATTAGTTCTATTTTTGCCACCTCTTACAGCCTGTAAAATGATATATAGAACACTTCAGTGGAAAATTTTGTACCGTATGTGGCTTATTTATTCTACAAGTGTCTTACACAGAATTTAGAGACCTGGGTAAGGCTGGGTCTATTAGCAAAATATGTGCATAAAGAGAATTATCCTTAAGGGTATGACCCATCCTCCTGGCAAAATTCTGATCCTCCAAAAGCCTGAGTTCCCACAGAAGAACAGATCTTCACCTGGGACCAAACATCACAGTCAGGTTCAATAAAACTCTCAGGGAAACCATAAGGAAAAAAGCAGTATCTTTTAATAAAAGACTGAAAGAGGTGAAAATTAATTTCAGAAGAAGAGTTTTCCATTCTTCAGGTGTAGCAAAAAATCCACGACAATGAGAATAATTCTTCAAGATAGAAAAGCATTCTGGACACTCAATTACAAAATGCCTTGGCTCCTATGATAGAGCAAACTTGACATAGTTTTGCAAACTGCTCCAAAGACAAGGAATACATCTCACAAAAATCCCAGAGCCAGACCACTCTCAGAGTAGAAAGACTGGAAGTTCTGGCTAATGCCCACAGGAGAAAAATCAATCCTGGTGCCCAAAAGAAAAGATAACCCAAAATCTTCTGCTCTGTCTTCATCAGTCCCTGGGCTATTTGCTAACACATCGTGGTTGGAAAATCAACTGTCATCAGTGAAACTGGTGTAAGAAACAGTTCTGAAGACTGTGCCCAAAAGAACTTGCAACTCTTTTTCCTTTACTGCAGAGCATTTTGGGAACACCCAGCTGTGACACCCTTCACCTGTGAGAAAAATGCTTCAAATGAATTCTGCATGGCTCAGACTTCACATGGATGTGTCCAGCAGCCATCAGAGATCCTGCTTTCATAAGATGCATCTTCTCCTACAAACTTCATGAGTGATTAAAATCAAATAGCTGGGAAAATCCCAAAAGCTAAATGGATGCAGTAACATTGGAAATTATATTTAGGACACAGTTCAAAGGTGTTCTCCTTCCAAGCTGATGAAAATACCAATGACTTTCTCCAAAAAAATCTGATATAGAGGGAAAAGTTTACTTCTTCCAGCAACACCTTCAAAGAAATTGTCCCATGAGTGAAAGATGACAATATAAGGAATAAGCACCAAGGAGCTGCTCACAAGAACATGGATCTCAGTTCAGTCAAGTACCACAGAAGAATAGGATGTACATTTCTGTCCATACAGACATTTGTGTTTCCCACAGGAGCTGGCTTTGGAGCTACGAGCTCACCTGATAGCTACTGCTGAGATGAACAAACCCCCAGCACTTGTGTCCAAACACACATAGATTAGCTGGAATTACAAATTCTCAAAGCACTGGATAGATGCTGAATTAAGCCTCAAATCATATCTGCCTTAGATAAGAGAAAAAAGCCCACATCCAACTGACTTTCCACCAATAGAAGGCCAACAAAGCACTTGAAGTGTTTGTCAGATAAAGTCATTTGTTACTAAGCAAGCAATAGTCACAGGGTACTTGAGTTATGGCCAGCAAACTATTGAGATATTAATGAAGAGTAATATATTATCAAAATATGGATAAAATATATGGGAGATTTATTACAAAATTTAGTTTTTACACTTTAGTTGTGCCAGTGATCTACACCAGCTTACAGCTTCTTATACTCAGAAGTGCACTAGGAATGAAGGAAATGAAAGAGGCAACAATAATCCTGGAGGGGAAAAAAAACACTGAGAGGTCAGGGAATTCCAGTGCATGATGAGATAAGGTAGATCAGTTATAATTTCTTCAAAAAGAAATTCACTATATACTACATACTATATTCACTATATACTATAAAATATACTATATACTCAACAAATAGCCCTTCAAGCATAGAAAGAATGTGGTTTTCTATTAGGATCTGTTTGTAAGAGAGAAGAATAATTACACATCCCCCTTTTTCAGCCAGTAAACATCCAGGATAAAGTGCATTTTAGTGTCCTAAATCAATAGCCATGTTGGTTATGCACATAAGACTAAGTAGAAATTATTCAAGAGTTGATGCTTTCTCAGAAATTACTCCAGATTATTAGAGGAACTTCCGTATACACATACTTTTGTTTATCCAAAACACTTACAGAATTCCCTCTCATCAGCTGTAGCATGAAAGAATTTTAGCACATCTCAAGCATGCTAGCTAGCTGCAGCTACAATATATTATTATTACTTTTTATTATTCTATTTATGAATCCATTTAATATTGTTCATCGGGATCATGACATGGGATCTCATTGCAAGTAGCTGTTTCTGAGCTCCAAAGCAGTTGGGACTGTGGGTCCTAAATCAGCTGCTCCACTCCAACCCACCACTCCAAGGAGATGGGCAGGACCTCTGCTGCAGGACAAACATCATGGCCAAGGGCCACCAACAAACCCATGGCTGGAAAACACTTGCTGGGAAAAATAAAGGATCCAGCAAAAGGCAAGGTGAACCACGTCCTTCTACACAGCTTCCGTGACAAATCCACCAGCTGCTGCAAGCAAAGAGTCACATCTGGAGCAGCTAAACTCTCAAATTTTACTTTTCCTGTACCGAGTCAGCAGCCAAATCTCAATGGTTGTGTCACACACCTCGCTCCTGCCCTCTACTGAAGGAAAGCAGAGTGGTAACTCCACTGCAACATCACCTGGCTCTTCCTCTCACACTCTGGAATTTCACCTAAAGCAGGCAGAAAACTCTGCTTCCTAGGCTGCCTGCAGCCTGCATTCTCCAGCTACTAAAGACAATGTCATGGTCTCCTGCACTGAAATTGGATGCTGCTGAACAAAAGGAAATGTCATTCTGCCCCATCAGTTTGGATCACCATTTTCCTTTTCCGGTCAGGACTTTTTCCTGTTATTCCAGTGGAGCCAACTTTCCCCTTTTGTCTCAAAACACTTCGATTCAGATTCCAAATTAGCAGCCAAGTACTCTCTACAATCATCCGCACCAGCTGTGGGACAGATAAAGCAAAGTCCAAGATACAAAAACCCTCACACTTTTGTAACCCAGTGAAAACTTCTGAATCTGGGTAAATCAGTAGCTTAAAAATTATTTATTGTCTATAAAACAAATAAAATTAAGTTACATATACTTTTCTTAATGTATTAGTTTTAATTATTTTTCTACAGAGGTAGACTCGGATTTGGACAAAAATACCTTCTGGTACTTTCACACTTGTAAGTAGATGTTATTTAATGTCCATTTTACAACAGAATAAAATTAAAATCATTCCTTCAAAAAAGATGTTTTCTTTAAGAACACATACCTCAGGTCTACATAAGATTTCTATTCATAAATTTGCCTCCTTAGGCCAAAGATCAAAAATTAGTGATGGTCCACAACATGCAGAGCTTTAAAAAATGTCACAGTCTTTCATTTTCAGCATAAGAAATGGGCAACTTGTTCAGGGCAAATACTTGTTTGAACTGAGGATTTTATTATTAATCTCTGAAGACTGCTGAATTTAGGGTCACAGTAAGGGTTGATTAGGTACAAGGTGCACAAAGCCCTCCTCTGTCAATGCTATTGAATGAAGCAAGTAATTTAGATTCAGAATTGGTCTTGGATTGAAGCTCACTCCATTACCGACCATTTTCAATTTCAGCTATACAATAAACATCAAGCTCAGCAAGGAAATTAGTACATTTGGTAATGTATTGGGAGAGATGGGTGGGTCTCTGACAAGATGACACTTATCACCAAAGCTTCAGTTAATGAAACCCTTGAGTGGTTTCTGCGTTTGACATATTTTGACATTTTTTGAAATCACATCCAGCGGGTTTTTTTACCCCACAATGTTGTTCTTTATGAGAAAAAAAAAATCTATCTATCTTTAAAATGAGTACTGAGTACTGCAATATTATTGGAAAAAAATTAAAGAGACTGCATTGAAGGCAGGGGGGAAGAGAATCTGACTTTCTTGAAATGCAGAAAGTAGAGCAGAATGCACAGTATTTAAACTGAGGAGATGCCAATGCTAACACATTTTCAGAAGAGAGCTTAGATTTCAACAGGCACATTTGCCCTTAGTCAGTTTGCTCAGAAAATGCCATAAACTGTAACAGGAAGTCTGTCTTTAGTGTGACTGCACAAAATGCTTAAACTTAATTTGTTCACTGTGGTTTTTAACTTACCCACATAAAAATTACCATAAAGCCTCATAGTAGATTTATCATTAATGAGATTAAAATGATAATTCCTCTTATAACCTGAAACAGCAAAACAAGTTTTGGTTTATTTTTGTTTAGTATTGTGTTCCTAATTTTTATTTGTTTGAAATTATGAGAACAAAGAAGATAACTAGTTATAAACCTCGGGCAAACTTACTGTACAAAACACACCAAAATAAGTGCTAAAATGAAGGCAAATTAGGAGACAGAAAGGGAGAATGAACAATTGCTGGCCTAAAAGTAGCTCGCTCGAGTTGATGACCCAAAACCACCACAATAGCTCTCAGATCACTTTAAATGCTGCTTTGTAGCAATGTGGCACCTACAATGTATGACTAGAATTAAAAAGGGTCAGAAGAGACAGAAGACTTAGAGATCACTAATTCTGAGCGGTTTGATATTTACTCTTTAGCTTTTCTGAAAGCCGAGGGAAATTATTATGGATTCATATATTTCAATCTCACACAGCTCTATTATTGTTCATTTTTTCATTCAGAGCTGAGAGAACAATTAAAACAAAAAATACAAAGCAATTTAAACAGGGACATTCCTGAACTCTACTAGACCTACAAGGCAACACTTAGAGCTCCAGTTCCTATCCGGGTGGTCCCTCCCAAAGACTTTTTTCCAACACAAGTGGGAGGTCACCTTGAAGATTTCAGGGACAGGGATTGTATTGTACAGGATACATACTCCTGAAGAGTTGCATTGTGTTGCAATGCAATTTTTATTTAAAACCTTGCCCTCCCCATGACTCTGCTCTAAGCATTTCCCTTGCCTCCCTCAGTCAAAGTTTAAGGTGGCAGAGCAAGTACCATGTGTATTTGTGCCCTCTTGAAACCCTAAGGAGGGGAAAATAGAAGAAGATATCTTCTGAACCAAAGAAATCCTGTATCACAAAAGAGTTAATGATTATTTCTCTAGCTTTAGAGGATTTGTTTTGCTTTGTTTTGTTTAAACTGGAATCGTTTCCCACAATACTGTGACCAAAATCTGCCATATCCTACTGCGTCTTTGGATCTTTCTGACCTTGTTTCAGCTTACACATCAAGATGAGCTCAAGCTACTCAGGCTGCAAAATATCAGTATTGTTAATATTTAAGTCTCAGCAGCACCCAAAAGATGCAGTATTCCAAGCCCAGTAGAATAATATCTCAGATTACTCTGGGATTCCAGAAAGTTCACTTACAAGTAGGCTATGTGCTCTGCCCAGAGTGTGTAATGTGTAAAAAGCCAGGAGGAATCCCAAAGACAATTCAAGTAGTCCCAGGTCTGCATTTCAGCATTGGAGAGGTTTAGATGTAGATTCTGTAATCTGACCCACTATTTTAAGGCAATTGAGGTTTGAAAGAAAAAGCTAGACATCACACAGCTGGGGTTTTTGCATTACCTATGTTCAAATAATCAGAATAAGAAGAATTCACAATTTTACTGGGCACTTGGAAAACATGGAACTGAATAAATAGTTCACATATCTTCCTGCAATCTCAAAAGCAGGAGTGCTTGCATCCACACATTTTATTCTAGGAAGTTTTAAAAATTAGATTTAATCTTTCAAATCACTGTATATGATCCCAACAAACAGAAGTGTTTAATTGCTGTACCACACAATGTGATGTGTAATTATTTTCTGACAGTATTTCCCAGAAATCTGTGTAGTTTTCATACTTTTAACTTGCAGAAAACATTTGCCTGTTGCAGTAATAAAGATACCTATCAGTATATTGCAGACAGAAACTCACATACTGGATAATCTTAACTTGTTCAGTCAAGCAAGTTTTCATCGTAGGAAATTTTTTTTACAGCCTCAGTTATGAGATGCTTTTTGGTCCTCTTAGGACTTAGTACAAACTGCAGTGACTGTATCAGAAATAAGAGCAAACTAAGCAAGTTAATTAAAATATAATTATTATATTTTTTCTGCTAATACAGATCCAAATCTCAAAATTTTATTTATTAAGTCCTCAGTCTTAAGTCAAGAAGATCTTTCATTATCACTGCCCAAGTTACAGATGGTTTTGTTAGAAAACAAAATGGTATTCAGTGGAATCAAATCAGCAACAATCTGTCACACCACCTTCTTTTCTCTGCGCATTTGCAGGCACTGGACTGGCTGAGCCTATCTCACTTTCTCCTGACTTACCAAAGAGGCCAGACTTGGTTGTCTGGAGCTGCCAGGTGCTGAGAATAACCCTCTTCATTCCACTGCAGAACAGGGATAATGCTTAGGGTGTTTTCTGCACCTCCATTTCCTCTTTCCTTTTTCCAAAGAACACTTCTTTGGCATAACTTCATGTGTGATGGATTTCTGACAGATTGTCTCAAGCCATGCAACTTATCTCGATGCAAGGAGGACTTATTTTGGACTCCCTCCTACCCCTGGTGGCCCCTCTGCTGGAGACCTTCTCCTGGCCTTTCACCTCACCCAGTAACTGATTATGCATCTGGCACAGGTTCCTCCCTAATTGTCCTTCACAGCATGAACTACTGTCCTATTCTGCCTCTCTCTGCAGCCCATCTTTTCCCACTATTAAAGAGCCTGCAAGTGTAGGCAGGACTGGACAATTATTTCCCTCATGCTTTCAGAAAAAAAAGAAAAGAAAAAAGAAAAACGAAAAAAAGAAATTTTAATTGAAACACTGAAAGAAGAAAATAACTGACAGGTTTTTTGTAATTTTTCTAGAAAGTTGATATTTTCTGCAATACATTTCATTTTGGTGAGAGTCCAATAGTCTGTTTAGGCAGGTCAGGGGGAAATCAACCTGGTATTGTCACTTACCATTTATAACCTTCAATGACTATCTGTACTTTTCCCACTCTTTTCCACATGGCTTTTTTAACAAGATGCAGAAATAAAGTTTACTAGAGTATTTAATGTCTTTTTTAAGTTTAAAACAGGTAGCCTGCTGAAGTCCCAGGCTGAACACATGCTCTTTGTTCCTTTTGACCTGTCACACTGAGATTAACAAATCTGTGACCCATAAAACAAGGTTGCTTGAACCCAGATAGGGGAAACCAATTGCAACCTCTTCTTTCAGTCCCCAGAGAAAAGATTCTATGTGCAAGGCAGCCAAAGGTCCACTGAGCAACAAAATGGTAAAAGAAAACATATAACTAAATTTTGATATTCCTTTTCCTTGTCTTCTGTTAGAAGAAGGCAAAGAAGAAAACCATCAGTTAAACACAAATTTATAAAGGTATACAGAGAAAAATAAGGCCTATAAAAGGTGTTTTAGCAAAATGTTTACTTAGATTCTTATCACCCACAGGAGACAATAAATAAAATATTTTATTTTCAGTGATTTTTTTCCTATTATTTCCCTTGTCAGCCTTGCTCACAGTAAGAAACCAACTGCATAATAAGAGGTCTAGGTGAAGTAAGGGCTGAGAGCCAGCAAAAGAATACTAAAAGAATCAGGAAGAGCAGACAAAAGTTCAGGAGAGCCTCCTGGAGGTACCTCCAACCTCCCACATAACAGACACAGATGTCTGAATTACTCTGTCCTTAAGTCACTGACAATTACCAAAGCTGTGAGACAACTGACAGTATGAGCACATTTGATTACATGTGATAATTGAAAATATAACAGTTTCCTAAAGGTTTGTGAACAAGTAAGATTAATCTTTCCTTTTCAGATTTATATGTGTTTTCTTGATGGATGTGAATTTTATAACTCAAAAAAGCAATTAGGCCTCTTCCAATCTCACCAGTTGACAGAATCTCTGCCTTTTCACCTGAACACCTTTTAAGTATTATCAAAAGCACTGAAACACTGAAACCCACAGTGTTATAAACAATACTCTACAAGAGTCTTCCAAGAATCAATATAAAAACTAAAAATCCAAATCAGGATTCCCCAGCATTTGCACAAGGTACCTATAACATGTATAAAATTCTAAACAGAATATCTGAGCTAACTGAAAGCATAGAGATCTTTCATATATAAATTTTTTTTCATATTTTGTTATGTTAGTGAAAAAATGAAAATTTTTATCTACTCTGAAACCTTGTTCTTCTGGAAAACAACTCCGCAAAGAATAATGAGCAGATGACTCCTTTGAAAGACAGTGTCCTTAGTTCAACTGCATAGACTTGGTGTCCACTGAATTTCACAGTACTCAAAGGTTTGCTATAAAAGCTTTTCTCAGAAATAAGTTCAAGGTTGCCTTTTTCTCCCTACTTTAAACCATTCTTCTAACTCCAACTGGTATCTCTAATATCTCTTAATGCCTCCCCTTTGACACCTCCCCAAATGCATCATTTTTCTCAATCACTCTAATGAAAGACTTTTGACACCCTCATTCTCCCTCTGTTCATGATTCTACTTTGACTATAAGTTCTTCAGGTCAGGGTCTATCTTTTTCTTCTGTATTTGTACGTTATGCTATAATAAAAAGGGTCTGGACTAATAGCTAGAGCTTCAGACGCCGATATAATAAAAATACTAATAATTCTTGTAACAGGTTTCAGGTTTCTGATAATGAAGTTTTAGCTTTTAGTAGCCATTGTGAGCTTTCTGATCACCCTGACACTTCTTAAAACTGCCCCAAAAACATCTATTTTAGAGCAAGTACCGCCTAACAGAATGTGTTAGTGAAGTTGGGCCTTGCATTTTCACATGGGTCAGAAAGTGAATGTTACCTTAGTTGGACTGGTAAATTAGTGTCTATTTTATAGGTATGTCTGATGACGTGACAATCAGGGTGGATGGATTCGAGAAAAAGCAGACAGAAATACAGTCATTTTGCTGTTTATAGGAATCACTAACTTGTGCACCTGGAATAACACAGATGACTGGGGGCTGGCATATTCCATAAGTCTGAATTAGAAACAAAACAGGATGGTGATGCTATTTAAAGGTTTAGAAAACTTTTTAAAAGTGAATTTCTATGTAAAAAATTAAGGGGATACTGTGTTCAGGAAAACACATATAGAGGATCATTTAAATGGAAGATTATTTTCACCAGTTAATCCAGGTTCCAAACTTAAAGTGGTCTAGCAGTAAGAAAGGAAATATTTCAGTTAGATGTAAATACTGTCGTATTTGAATGATTTTCATAAATCTTTAATGAGAAAAGTATTGTGAAAGTTTCTTTACATAGAACCACAGCAAGGAGAAATATTCCTATACCTAAAATAACCCCAAGCTGTCATCACTCCATGCATCAATATATAGTTGATTTTCAGCAATCTGAAAAAAGTCAGAAGGAAGCATGGTGTGCATCCAATAGGATAAATGATGCCACTTAATGATCAGAACTAAGTGGAGAAGGAAGTACAGAACACATTATGGAACAGAAGACCCTAAAAACAACCAGACCACCATTCACTTGGCATTTTAACTTGAGGAGTAAGTGAGATTTGCATTCAATTGAAATGTTGTCTTCATCCACCTATTTATTTCATACAGCCTCACACAAGTAACAAATATGTGGCTATGATCAATAACTGCCAAATCAAAGTCTCCTCTGTATTAATGATCAAGATTGCTTCATGTTTATATCTTACCTTTACCATACAAATTTTTCAAATGCAAATGTTTAAGACTCCCCACCTCTTCCCCCCAAAAAATTGCTTTTTGAAGCTATGTATCACTCCCAAGTTTTCTGAAACTTTTCTTCATATGTTCAGAATGAAAATACAATCAATTTCTTTCCACTAAATTCTGTATACTCGCACATGTTAAGGTACACATATATACTCAATTTTAACCAATAGGTTGGATTTTCCAAGGAAATAACATATCATTCATTGCATCACCTGAGTACAAAAATGGGGAAAACATGAAGGTGCAGGAAAAAAAAAGAAAACATTGTTTTTCTGTTTTCTAACTGAACTGTTAAACAACACACTGAATCCAAAACTCTGTGTACATACATCACTGACTTAACCTTGCTGTTAGAATCTCATCCTTCACAGTTTGTAGCTTTTTATTAAAGTTAACAATATAACCATTATACATGGGTTGTTTGCTTTTAGCAGAAAGAAAAACGTGCTTGTGTTTAATTAGGTTTGACTGTAAATGGTTGCAAGTAGACTGTGAAGTGCTCATTGTGGAGGACTTGATGTAGGAACATGGCAGTCCCACTTTTGCTGCTGTTATTGTTTGTCTGGAGACACCTTTCCGCAAGACTAAATTCAACATGACAGGGTGTCTGTCTGCACTGTGACATCTGTATCACTGCAGCAGGGAAAAACTCAGAAATTCATTTTTAAATGAGAGCTTAAAACATGGAGAATAGCATGAACCAAGGAATACAGACATTTTTTTTTTTTAAAAAGTCTCTTGCTTTTCTGCATGTTTTTGTAGAACATTATAATTTTATCTTAAGTTTTTTCACCAGTTCAATAATTGCCATCTATTCTATAATACTCAGATCATGAGCTGGACAAATAACTTATTTTCTAGCTTTCTGGAAATGCAATTTTTTTCACTATCTTTACATTATGATGAAAATGAAATGTTAATATTTGATTATATATCATAAATTTTGCTTCAAATTTGAGATCCTTAAACTGCGTTCAATCAAATTTAAAAGGTAATTCAGTAATTTCAAATAAAAACCAATAAATATTTTCATATGTATTTTCAAAATACTTCAGTCTTTTTAATGAGCAAATACCTCAGTGAAATAGATGCATCTACAAACATATCTAAGTGCCACTGAAACTGCTGCCCTTTTTTTAATCTTAATTCTCCTCTCTCATACCATCAAACCTCTAGGAGGCTTTGCCATTGGCACACATTCACTCCAGTCCTGTGACTCTTAGCTTGCTGTGGCACCTTGAGTGACAGATGTGTCAGGTGTGACTCAGAGTACAGTCAGGTTAAGTATGGTTCATTAATTTGACATAAATAACTTTTCATAACAAGAGATTTTTAGGAAAAAAATAAGTGATGAGACTGAAGGACACATGGATGAAAAATGTGTCAAAATAAGAAAGGGTTTAGCTGCTCACACGAGGAGAAATTTGTTTTAACTTTCAAAGTACTTAATAAAGCTCTATAAAATCTTAGGGTACAGAAAACACTGATCTTTGAGACTTAAATAAGGAAAAAATTTACTTTCCCCAGTTAAGCCAAAGTGTCCATTTACAGATGATTGTGCCCATGTTTCAGCCTCCTCCTTTATAACCCAGTCAAAATCAGGTCTTAATATTGTATTTCCCTCAACACAGTGAAGAGTTAAAACTGCTTTTGTGTCTATTTCCTTCCTCTGCAAAATGGCAGGAAAGATTTAATTTCAACTTTCAAATAAACCATAAAACATTTTAGCTGTGAGCAGAAACCAGTTGAGCAACATTTCTTAAACAGCTGAAGTTTTGCAGGCTTAAAGCAGATGACAGCAAGGTACTACAATGGCAACTTGCAAACCCTAAATTCTTAACTATCATTTATAGGGTTCATCATAATAAAGAGTGAGTTTTATCCCACTGTCCTGCTAAAGAATGGAATAACATTTTATAAAAGGTTATATGAGATCAATGAAAGGATTAGAGACAGGAGTAGAAATTAGTGGGAAATCTCTCCAGCTCAGTTGGATAATTTTACTAAAATACGAAAGTTATAGAAATTTATTTAAGAACCAACAACTAGTCCCACTTGTCTGTGAATGTTGCTCTTTAATGACCTCAATGAACTAGAATCAGTACTAGCAAGAATAAAACTACGTATTTCCTTACATTTACCATATTTTGTTTACTTGCTGTATTTTCAAGGGGGTATTATCTAGTGAAAAATGTTTTGCTTTACTTTAGATATACTTCAGTTCTCACTTTGAAATTAAACTAGGAAATATAAACCTGTTATGGTAACAGCTAACAGACTTGAAGAATTACATTGTAATTATAAATGCTCACTCCATCTTGATGCCAGTAAATCACTCACAACACTCTTTAACCAAACTTCAGACTGTCTGCCACTGAGAAAGGGATACAAGCCTATAATAAAGTGACCTAACATATGAACTTAGGGGTGTATTTTTACATTTATATATGATTTTTTTAAATGTAAAAGTTAAAAATTTAAGACTTGCTCAATTTTTTTCCCTAATAAACAATATAGCAAATCGGAGGAAGCAAATTATTAGAATTTTTGATTCCATTTATTATCAAAATAGAATTCTTTACAATTTAAGCAGTAAGTTAATGAATGAATGATCCAAATTAAAAATCTAATATATTTAAAGGTTCCAGTTATTGTTTCTGTTTTAAGGTAGACCATGCATAGCTATGTTTATCAGATAATTCCAAAACACTATACTGTTCACATATTTTAGGAAAAACATTTATGAAAGAGATGTCTGCTGATCTTGTAAATGAAATAACTCTGGCTCAAAAAAAGTGAAAAAAGAAAGCCATATCTGTTTTCACATTCTAAATTTTGACACATGAATTAGATCTCTCATTGTAAAAGACAGTTTATTTTTTTAACAGCTTTCAGAGAATACAAAAATTAGAATCTAACTTCTGATTTCTTTGTGATTACAAATCATTTCATTTTTAGGTTAAAATATCACAGAAAAATAATGCGTATGCAATCATAATTGCTAAACGTGTGCTTACGTTACACGGAATGAAGAAATAAACAAACCAGTATTTTGAACAGGTGGACCTTTAAAAAAGATTCCTAATTATTCTTATACTGTTAAAATTATTTCAATTTTGCATCTCAGCAGATACACATTTGTACATCAGAAGCAGGTGTTCATCAAAAAGAGATGGAAAAGAGATACTGCAGCCTAGGCTTGAAACCCTGCCTGCATGGTGCAGTGAGTGATAAATGAGAAAAATCCTGCAAAACATCTCTCTCTACACTTCAGAAGGAGATTACACCTTTTAAAAAGGCAAAACACAGTTCAATTACTTATTGTCTTGGCATGTGGTTGTGATGAAAGAAAGAGTCTTAAACATCAATAGAGCTAAACTAACTTCCCAGATGGGCTTCAGAAGAGGGAACCCTTCTGCAATCCACCTGCACATAAAGCTACTTTCTTCCATTTGAAATAAAATAAATGTTTCCCCATGCTTCCACTCAAATCATCCCTTTATCTTACGTGGCTGTTTGATATGCACCTCCTTGTCTGTACACCTATCAAAAATAAAGGGGAAAATCTTGTAAAAATAAAAAGTTATTGTCCGTGGGATTACTTCAATGAACGCCCCATCTATTTGGATTCTAAGCCTTGGAGTAATATTTATTGTAAACATATTTTTCATTTAATGCAAAAGATACACCATTTTTGGATTATCACTGAAAATAACCAATAACAAATGTAAGAGGCAGAGCGGTGAATTCATCAAACACCCGTATACATGTTTTAATATTTGACCAGAACATGTTTGTAATTACATGCAGTAAAATTGTTCCTGGAGCCCTGAAAAATCCAAATCACTGTTCTAAAGAAAACAAAGTGATTTACTAATGTGTTCAACAGGTGTAATCTGCAATATGGTGTACCCTGGTATAGGTATCACATGTGAAATGCATGCAAGAAACCAAACAAATTACCAGAGGCTGTAAAAACTTTATTGTTAGAAATTCACCCCTAACCTTAGTACATTTTTTTTATAATTTAAGGTAGAGATGCTGATATGAGAGATGGGAAACAGAAATCCTCTTCCTGTTGTCCTACAGTCTGAATCTGCCACTCTAGCTCTTCTTACTTGAATATGGACATCGTTCAAATCATGGTTTTACAGACCTCAGTAGATGAATGTGGAACAGCAGGAAAACCATGTTATGAAAAGAGCCAGGAAGAAAATTACGCTTGTATTTAAATGAACATTTCTTTGTGAACTTTCAGGTTCAACACCAAAGCTCTGAAGCAAAGTTCAATATGTGCACCAGTAACCTGCAATTGCAAGATGAGCTTGTATGATATTACTGCTACAAGTGCCCAGGAAGAGGGGTAAAAAGAAATCTACTTTATGCAATGCCTAATATTGAAGCAAATTTTTCTGTTAATTTGTTATTGGTTATTTGTTATATGATGCTTTATGCATTATCAGAGTTGGCCACTGGAAACCAGATCTTCACAATTTGAAGTGGGCTCTGTAAGTGAAATGACAAACACAGGTTAGGTCAAATCACCTCATTTTTGTATACAGAGACTATTACTGTCGTTGACACACTAGACAGAAAGAAACCAGCTTGAATTTTAGATTTCAAGCTAGTTTGTCTTGAAATCAGTGAACATTAACACTATTGAAGGGTGAAAATAAGAAAAGCAGCGCTTTACATTGTATACATAATTATTATAAACCCCCAAAGTCTAGTGCAGGTACCAGGATGTTTTACTCTCCAATTTTGAGCTTATCTGCATGAGCTGCAGCTCCATGTTAAAGAGGAGGTCGGCAATAATCAATGAGATTCAACCCTCAAGCTCTAGACAGGATGCCAACACAGCCCTCAGTTGGGCAAAATTTGGATGTCCTTGATTTAAGCTTTCTAAGCCTCTACAGTTCCAGTTCAGGAGATTAGTGGAATTCCCATAGCTCATGCTCCTCAGAAGATATTTTATGTTTGACACTCACTATATTATTAATAGAACTGTACAAGACTCAGCTGTCTTGGTTCTCTCTGTTTCAGGGATTGAAATAAACTTTTACACAATTCTCATTAAGCAGAACTGGAGAGATGCCAACGATTTACTCCTGCTTAACAACTAAACTTGTTAGTGGTAGCATTTCTCAGGTGATAGCATTTCACAGGTGGCACATTTGTATAGACCCACACCCAGAAAATGTAACTTGCTCTCTGTGCCATCAGTGCAAATTGGAATGTGAAACTTCTCCCATATTCTTCTGCTCCTCAGGACAGTCTCGTTGGTTTTCCTTCACTGGTGCAGACAGACCCGTGTTACACCCCTTCTTATCCAGCTCCTTTCTTCCATTCTAATAATGATACAAATATGGTTCTAGGTAGCTTCCCCGTGATTTTTCAGCTTTTCACACTGGCATCCAAAGCTGTTACAGGCAAATTTAGTTTTTTAATTCGCTTGGTAGCAATTCACATTGCCAGCCAGCAAACTGAACTCTATTTGTAACCAGACATTAGATGAATATTTTCCTTATATTACAGTTGTTGAGCTGGCAATCCACACTGCCTCTGCTTGGTGGCCATGCCTGTTTCCAGCCATGAATCCCAGTCTTCAAATAAGCTCGCCCTTCTACACTATCAAGTTCATATTTAAAACAAAAAACAACAAAAAACCAGAAAACTAAGTAAAACAATAAAAGTCTTGCTTTTTAAAAAGTTTGAGTAGTGCTTTTAATCAGCAGAAATTATGGTAATTGTGCAAAACATCAAACCAGAATAAGACCAGTTACATTATGTTGTTATACTACTACTCATCTGGTACATAGGAAAAAAACTAACCAACAATGCCAGCTTGTGTAGTGCATTTTAAACCATGTGTGTGATAGAATACTGGATGAATATCAACCCATTTTTAATAGTTTGCTAATCAGTACATTTATGTTAATAGGAAGCTGAAAAAAGCCTCCCAAATATCAATTTGAAACAACCACTGTAATTTTAAATATTGTGATTAAAAGAGTTTGGCCTTGTACTCTTCAGAAAATAAGCAAGTCTTTTATTGATCAATTTGAACTTTAAAATACCCCCATCTCTGCTTATGAGTGAGGTGACTGAGTGTCACCCACTTTAAATTAATAAACAAACAAACAGGCACTAATTCTACTGGCTGAAGAGACACAGGGGCTACAAATGCTGTTCCTTTGCACTGTTCTTGCTTAGTGCACATGTAACTGGAAACAAACAGCAGCCAGGTTTCTTTAAAAAATCCTGATATATGAATATCTTCCACATGGCCAGCTTCTTAGCTCCTCTCCATTTTCAGAAAAATTGCTTCTTTTATACTAAGACTGCATCACACCAGATGAAATGACAAATGCTATTTACGAATATTATTGGATAGTTTTGAAAGTACTTTCTTGCTTCACATATAATGGCACAAAGGGCTGTGAACATCATAGAAAGTTGTGAGTAAATTTAACTGACATTTTGCTTCAGCACCTTTAAAACAATCCACTGGAAATCTTCATAACAAGTGCTCTGCTCTCAGTCACCTGTTACTTCTTGTTTTAATCAAACGGCAGAAGTAGAATTTAAAAAGAAAAAAATGAGCACTAACAACCCAATACCTGCTGATTTCACAACTGTAGCATTTAATAAGTGCGTTGGAAAAACCCAGCCTACAAACAGATGCCTTGCATTCACCAGATGTTTCTTTATTTGCCAAGCCTCTCACAGTCATTCTGACTTGGGCATTCTCTTCATTTTGTTTGTTTTCTCTTTCTCAAACTGTTTTTTCCAGGTATACTTCTAGATATGCAGACTTCAGATTAAAAAAATTCCTTCTCTTTGTGCAAAGAGAGACTTCAAGTTTTCTGTGAATAATTTTCATCATAATAGAGGAAAGCCTGTACTCTGGAGTTTGTGCCTATTTCTAGTTTTCTATGGTTTAATGTTCTGGCAGTCTCTCAAGTGGCTTGTTCCAAGCTTCATGTATCTGATAAAATCTCCCTATTTCTGTGGATGATTGATGACCTCAAGAGCCTACTTCTGGGTTTTAAAAAAGCAGCTTAATCTCCTGCTATTTTTAGGAGCCCAAAAGTGTAACACAAATGTTTCACTCTGACAGGGACATTCCTTTTCCTTTGCCCATTGAGGACCTACTCAGAAGACTCTGCTGATCAGCAAAATGAAGAAATGAGGCAACAGCCAACAGCAGAAACAACACACCAAAAGATGAAGTGAAATGGGGTTTGGAAGCCTTCTGCAGCAAAGAGAAAGTAAGTATGGATCAACCTCCTTTTTTCTTAGAGTATCTGTTGAAACAGATAGAGAAAGTGACACTATTCTTTCTGAGAAGATGCAATGTGTTTGAAAAGAAGATTTAAAAATTGAAGATGGAGGGAAGGAAAAAAGAAGGGAACAAGAAATCTTGGGAACTTTCAAGTTAGTTAAAAGTGACGAACATAAAAATCCATGCATTTGCTAGAGTTCCATCTGTACAGAGTTAATCACATCAACAGATACTTTATTGTTATTTCAGTGATATTGAGGAGCACTTTTAACTCAGAAATCAGTCTCCAAACTTAACAGAGGCTTATTTTGCACAGTAATTAGGCATTTTAATATCTCTACTTTAAGTTGGTATATTTTTCTCTCTTGCAGTACCTTGCTGCTCAAAGGTGTAAAAAAGCATTGCAAAATGAAACCATATGGGAATTAGCTTTAATCTTGCTTGATGAAAATCTTACTGTACACTATCCTTCATTCTAAATGAATCTATTGTATTATGATTCTCCACTTGCATTCTCCTATTTGTTACAAGCAATGTCAACTGCCTGAGGAGACAACATAAAAAAGCCACACACCAAAAGCTGCACTGAATTTTATTGGTCCATGAGGGGCTGGAATGCCATGTTGCTGTTAAAAGAAATCATGCAAGAATCTAGAGTTCTGTTTATGTACTGCTCCTTAGCCAGTGGGTTGCCTAAAAATGTTATCATAATAACAGAAAAATTTACTGATTATTAGTTTTTAAAATAATGTATACATTTGGAAATATTTCTATAATTTTGAAGGACTGTTGCCTTGTGCATTCATACTATAGATGCTGGTTAGTTTTGATGTAGCTGTTGTAATTTTGCTGCTTCTTTAAAGAAAGTATTATTTAACAGAACCTTAATTACACACACGTTTAACCTTATAACGGCAAGGGTCAATTAATTTTACCCTGCAGCTTATAGTATCCATGCTTGTTAAATAAATAAAATGAAAAAAAAACCAAAAACCACTGAGTTGATTTGAAAAGGGAAATGGCAATATAGCCTCATAGGGCCAATAAAATTACAGCTAATCCTTCTGGGAATCCAAATGGCAATAAAGTGAAAGTGAGTACAGATTAACACATTGTAAATCCACTTACTACCCAGCAATGTTTACACAAGGATTTGCCATTGCCTGTTACCATTTGATCAACATTCAATTGCACAGTTTGCCAAGATTTTACTGAAGAGGCTACTTCTATTTCCTAGAAATAAAATTCAATTCCTTAAAGACCCCAAACACGTTTTAATCAGGGGAAAGAATATGTACTGACGCCCTATGGATGACAGAAAATGGGTGGGCTGGTAGGGTTTCATACTGATGACTTGGAATACAAACAAATACTGAAATATCCAAGGAAATGCTTCAAATGATTCTGTGTGTTAATATTCCTGAATTTGAAAGGCAGGGGAGTGCACTTTTCCTGTGCACTTTTAAAAAGCTATTTGCTCGAGTCCAAACCAGCTTTTTCCTTACTGCTCGCTTATAATACAAACTGCACTCACATGGAGGCCAACAGCCAGCAAAAACATATTTCCATTTTAACGCCTTTAGATGATCAAAGCATCAGCTTAATATAATCAGCTCAAATCCATTTACCAGTGAGCCTACCACTGTGCCCAGGGACTGTTTTCCTTTCCAGCCCTATCTATTCTGGAACAGGTGCTATAATAGTAAATTAATTAGTCTGTGGAGATGCACCTTGTTCTCCATCTCCACAGGCCTCTTGTGGGTCAGGGCCTTGAGGAAAATGCCATCTGGGCAGAGTTTCCCCCAGAGAAACAATCAAAGCCTACAGATTGCAGACTACAGAGGAGGGTTCATATGACAATTAACCTTATTAGTCTTTTTTTTTAAATGGTTGATAGTGTGTCAATGTGTTGGCTCTATAAATAATCTGCTTCTCAAAATCATCATTGCGACGAATTCAAAGAAATTGCTCCTATCTAAAAATCCTCCCAATATTTTCTTTGCACTGAAAATATAAATAAGTCTTAAACAATAACTTACAAGCATAGAAAGTCATCACAAACAGTTCTAGAGTACTTAAAACTTTAGCATACTTTGAAAGATTGACGATTTTTACTGTGACAAATTTTATACAAACCCTGAGGGACTCATGCTATTAATCATTTTGGTTCTCTGTTTCCACCACAGTTTTGCCCAATATCCAATTATCAACAGAATCAAAACTAAATTCAACCCATTTCACAAGGGATATCAACATTTATCTTGGTAAATCTGGTGGGTATTTAAGGTTTAACTTAAGGCCTTAAAATCTAAGGGTGAATTTTAGATTTATGGAATTGCTTTCACAAATAGCATTGTAAAACAAATGAGAATTTAGAAATATCAAATGGAAATATGATAGGAAAGCAGGATCTCTATAATTATTTGCATATTTTCACTACAAGTTTGGCAAACTACAGAAATTAAGATGACAAAGCAAGACAGACACCAAATTTAACATTTCACATCATTAAAATACAAAGTACATGTAAATTTATGAATATAAGGTAATATTTCTAATGCACTACTTCAGTGAATAACTTATTCAAACATATTTTAGTCAGTTAAAACCCACTACATTTGTATCATAATAAGAAAAAAAGCCAAGTGATTAATTCCTTTAATGTTTTGATGACTTCTGAATCTGCTACGAAACAGTTTTTATAGAGAGACTTTCATTCAGGTTGCTATGTCTAAAATGTGAAAAATGTGATTTTGATGGTCAGTTTGTCCTTGTTCCCTCCACATAGAAATTTTCAGTGTGAACTTCTAATGAGTTTTCATCTAGACATCTAATTTTTTTAAAAATTAAATTCCACATTTTTTCAAGGAATTGGGCAAGGAAAACTTATTTGTTAACATGAAAAGCATAGGAATAAAGTCAAAGCAGAAATTCATTGAAAAGTAATTCAAATATTCACTATTCTGTGATCAGCACTGTTAACAAATGCATTTTACTATTCCAGATAATACTTAAACTATCTTGAAAAACAAAACAGCAAAAGACGATTACTTAAATTTCAGAACACCTTTTACTACTAGAATTCTTTCAAGCACTTTCTCAACTGTCTACATTTGCTACAGTAGTTACTTGACATGCTGTGCATGTAATTGCTCCTTTCATTGTATGTATTTCCATAAAAAAACTTTTTTAAAAGATAGCAAAATGTTTAGCCTCCAGTCTAATTATTTCTAATTTAAAGTTTCCCTAATTTTCTCACAGAGGTGAGGAGGGGATGCAATTTAAGTTGAATGGGTAGGGTGTTCAACTGGACAGTGCAAACCCACCAATATTTACCTTTAATATAAAACCAAAAAGAAATAATAATTAACAAGTGCAAATATTACATATTTCACTGAAGAAATGCTATTCATAGCTGCGAGAATCCCTTCCTCTGTCCATTACTGAGTTGAAGGAGTGGGCAGAGCAGGATGGAAGATTAACACAAGAGACACACTGAGGGAACTCAGTGAAGCAGTCACAGGAGATGAAATATGATGTGTGCACTCATTGAAGCAGCTGAAAAAATGAGCTACAAGGTCTGCATTCACTGATGCAAGGGCAGGAGATGAGATGCACTGAAGGAACAAGCAAAAGCCCTCAAGCAATTCCTTCACTAAAACACACAGGTCTCCCTTCCTTTTAGTGTCTCCTCCCAAAGAAAAAAACCCAACAAAATAAATGACATTGAATTTCCTACTTGTCACTATTGGGTTTTTTTTTCAGATCAGGAGAAAAAACATGTTCAAAAGATAATAACAAGCCTTATTCTGACATACTTGATCACACCATGCTGGAATGACAATTTGCATGCCACAAGAGATGTTTAGCACATCAGTATCACTGAATTCAGGTAGTACAACCCACCAGTTCACCTATTTTTTTCTTCTAGGTGTCAGCACCTCCCCTATCCTCTGTCTCTTAGAAGATAAAAGACCTGCTTACATCCACTTCATGTACTCCAGTAATGATAGAACATTTCAGATTAACCATTCTCACAAGAATGGGAAAGAACGAACAGCAGTATTTTCTTAGATCTGTATCAGGTCATGATAACAAACAGAACTAACAAGTCTGAGGGACTTAAACCCCATGGAACCTAAATTTACCTACAGCAGGGCCAAGGAGAAAATTTTAGTTATCTACTAATACAATTATAAAACATTTTAGTTATTTACTAATAAAACTAGAAAATTAGTTATTTATTAATTTTGCAATATCCCTCATTTTTTTGCATATGGTACTGTGGAATAACCCACAGTGCTCAGAGTTGCTAAAATGGCTTTCAAGATGCCAAATAACTATAAAGGCATTGTGGTACCCAATGAGCATTTTAAAACAAAGCTTCTCCCTCACATCATCACTACCTGCATTTGGACATTTGCTGATACTTGGACCATTCATCTTCAAACCTGGAATTCTGCAGCTGCTACAGAGCCATACCTTAGGGCAAAATCTTAGAAAATTAAGGAAAATGAAGCTAAACAGTTTTGAAATTCTCCAAAATATTTTCAGAACTTAAACCAGTAGCCATTTCAAATTTCTAAGTCTATCACTACTGGAGAAACCTATCAATGAACCTGTTACATTCTCAGAAAAACAAAGAAACAAAAACAAGAACAATTCTGTTTTCCAGAAATCGAATCCTATAAAAAGGAGAAACTACTGCCTCTGGAAGACATGTCTGTTAAGCCAATACCAACCCCATTATTAGCTGCTTTCCTGCTTAAAGTCAGACCAATGCTGGAAGAAGGAATTTTAGAAGAACCTGCTAAAATGAATAGTAGCAAGTTTCTAGAACGACACAGAGTTCTAAAGAAACTGAAACCTGAAATTGCAGAATTGTAGTCTAGCTCTCAATTCAGAGCTCAACTACCAGTAAAAGGGCAAATAATATTAGTAATCCCTGGCAAATGAACATGAAAGAATGTAATTATGCTAACCACATGAAACTAACGTGTACCCACATCTTGACCACCCTTCACAGGGGATATGGATGGCAGTGTGGAAAAGAGCAACACAGATGAGCAAACAGGCAAAGCAGCTTCTGTCTGGAGCATCTTGGCCTCACTGAGACTGGTATGGCCACGAATTATTGGGAGGAGGGATCTGTTAGTCACTGTTTCTCACAACACAAAAAAGCAAATGTGCTTTTTATGAGCACCAGGCAGCAGCTTGTAAACACACAAAGAATGTATATTATCAATCTAACTAATCAAATGATACAACTGATGTCCACAAATAAGACCTGATTTCCAAAAGGGAAAAGTGACTCAATGCATTCATGAGAGGTGCCTGCTATTACATACAAGAGTCTGGACACAGTGCCTGAGCACCTCACCACTCAAAGGTGAATATCATGCAAAAAGTCACATATACCTCACCTATATCTTACATCCTTTTCCTATATGCTGCCAAGTGGGCACATGATACTGGACTGTGTGGAGCAGGACCATATTCTGACCCAGCATGCTCAGAAATATGTTGCGGGTTAAGCTCAGCTGTGCTCCTCCTCTCTCTCTCAGCTGTTGTGCAGTATTTTTTCCCTCTTCTGAAATGTGTTTTCACAGAGGCACCCCCAGTATCCCGGATGGACTCTGCTTTGACCTGCTGTGAGTCCATTCTGAAGTCAGCTGGAGCTGAGGCAGCTCCTGACTGCTGCTCCCAGGGGCTGCACCCCCTGCCCCATGCTTGCTGAGAAAACCAAACACAGTCAGTGTCTCTCAGTACTACAAAGATGACAGCAGTACTTCTAGAGATGTCAGGGATGACTCACATGCACGAGAGGAGGAAGGTATTCACAAAGGCTGATCTCCTACACACACACTTGCTGTGGGAAAAGGCTGAAGTTGTGCTCTTCTAGAGATGTCCTGGAGAAGCCTCTCTCCCCCTCCCCGCTGGTAACACAAGAAGCCAAGGCAAGTTAGTATCACTAGGCTAAACCTAATCCTTGGCATTAGCCCTGCATGCAAGATCCCTTCTCTATAATGATTAAAATACTTTGCATATCTCCTGAAACCTTGCACTCATTAATTTCTTTCATATTCAAGGTAATGTTCTGTGCCCTTAACACTCAGGGCAAAATATTAGCTCTTCCTTAATATGCTGTTAAAACTATTAGCATATTCCATGTAAAGCTAATAACAAGCTCAGTATTTGCTAAAAATGAGACAATTTTCCCAAAGCCAGCACCTTCTTCTAAACTCAGAGATGCAACAGGGTTACTAAAAGGCCTGTATATATATTTCAGTCACTTTACCAGAGAGGTAAAACACAGTGTTGCCTACACCTCTGTAGTGAATGACAATCAATTCTTAAAAAAAGTATGTTTGCATAATGAAGAAAATGTTAGTATTTTAGCTAAAAAAACCCCAAAACCAACAGAAAGTAGGAAAAATTCAGTGTCATGTTCCTCCATTCCATAATTCTGCTTCTCTAATTTCACACATATTTAGCATCTTGTCTAGGGGGCATTAGTGTATTTGGTGATGAGATGAAGGCAGCCTAATGCAGGCCTGGCAAGAACTCCCTGTCACCAATCCTCCTGGGTCTGGAGATCAGCGTTCTTAAAACGCGAGGATTTGATAGAGTTAACGCCATCCCCTCGAGCAGATGGTTTGGAACATTCTGTCAACGCTGCCACCGATTACTGCAAACAGAGCCTCGTTACACTGATAGCCCCTGTGGGAGCCCAGCAAAGCGCTGCCTGACCTCTGCTCCGAGGTGCCAAACGTGCCTTTCCCGGGGCATGTGCCTCTCCCAAACACAGCCCTGGTACCTCCATGCTGTGACTCTGCACCCCACAGCTGCTCCCGAGGGCACTGACAGGTTTTAGTTTGTTATGTTTTCTGCTGCTCATGGTAAACTGTTAAATATATTTTCCTTTTATAGAGTTTAGGGTGTCACACCTCTGGCTTGGGGAGTGCTGCTGTCCCTCGGGCAGCTTCAGCCAACCTGCCTACCTCTGTGGTAGCAAAACACTCTGTGCACTCACAGACTATTTTGAATATATGAAATATGACCCTATGTATTCCATATTCATTAGTAACGTTTTCTGCACTTCCTGAATAGGTATGAGTCAGACTGGAGTCACAGTTAACACCACAGCAAAAAGTTTCTATAAACTTGCTCCAGTTTCTCTTTAAAGTAATGCTTTATACATCAGCTTTGTATTACCCAAAATATTAACTTAGCTCAACACCAATAAACAACACACAGCTTTTATGGATTCACTACTGCAGGGCTTTTTTTCGGCACTGTAAGTTCAATTAAAATTTTTAAGTCTCCACTTTTCTTCTAGAAGAGCCCTGGCGCATCAGAGTTGCCAAAGCTGCTCTTTTGTCCTGAATTTGGTATCTAACACTACAATATACACTGGTAACAGAGGAAGAAAAAAAAGAAGTCCAATTTATCTTCCCAGCTGGAAGTCATTCTCCAAAGCAATTAACTTCTTTAAGAAGGATATGCACTTGGAATTGAAGATGAAAAACTGGTCTAAGAGAAAAGCTGACAAAATTTCAGTTCTGTCCCTCACCTAGAGCTTGCACAGAGCAGCTGGGCAAAGCTCATCAAATGAAACACCAAGAGGCTTCCTCACTCCTGTCTGGCTGGGTTTGTATCAGGAACAGCACATTCCCATCAGCCGCTGGCATCTCAGCTTCCATCCGAGAGGTGACAACATCTGCTTTGTTGTGCCAGTTACCAGCTCTCTCCAGGCACCACACAGCTCTGCAACACAGCTTGGAGCTTCCTTCAGACCTTCCCGAGGAGCCTCCAGATGCTTCTGAGATCTTTCAGGAATTACGCAAGTACCAGACTGAGTCCCAAGAGTAAGTAGTACCCATTAGGACTGAGGTGTCCTAGCACCAAAGTCCAGGGAAAACACTATGATGGGGAAAGGAAAGCCCTTGGCTCTCCTGAAAAGTTCTGCAACCAGGAAACACCCCCAGGCTCTGACTCCACCTCCCACACAAAGAAGGAAAAGATTTCTCTTTGCCTCTAACTAACTATAATTATTATAAGTATATATTTTTTCTGTGTCTGCACCAACATGAATGCAAGACATTTTAGTAACTCAAATCAAACATTACCAAAACAGATACTGGCGGAAAACCCCTCACATCACATGCAGAGTCACACAAACAACAGTATAGTTTGTTTGGGTTATTTTTAAATACTTACTCACCGAACACTTATAAATTAAACTAAAACCCAAGAAATTATGGTGATAGTTCAACAGCTTAAATTGATGTTCTTAGTCTCAATCTAGTGGACAAATATCCACTGAAAACGACCAGTGAATACAAGTGAATTTCTTTTTGGCAATCCAGACAGAGAGCAGGCAGGAAGGCTAAACAAGCTGTGCTGTTTGGACAGATGGTCCTGCTGACAAAGCTGAGGTAGAACCCACAGGTAACATGGCTGTTTGCATAGGAATCATGCAATTGAAGGTATTTGCAAAGAGAACTTTTTTATATTATCAATTAAACTCCAGTACTTCTAAGAAAAGGTGTGTCCATTCGACTTGGTGCAAAATTACATTCTTAACTGCAAGCATTTGGACTGGAGAGGCTCATTCCCTATCCAGACATAGATATCTGATAGAAAGGCCATCAAATCGGTGGAAAGACCAGAATCTCTGGATTTTGCTGTAAAACATATGAAGCAAATTATCAGTAGAAATATCATTGAAATACATGCTGTAAAACATTATTTCAACAATTCTTTTTATTACTTCCCCTCCACCAAAACCATGTTCAATTTTAGCCTGAACACAGATATCACAGTTCTGTGGATAAATTAAAAATTAATGCTCAAACAAGCCTACATTTTTTTCTCCAGTACTTGGTGCATCTATAGTTTATATTTGAGGGACTTTATGAGAAGAACAGTCCAGGAGGTTACAGGACAGTTGGTATCATAGCTTGGGAGAATGTGCTTTCCCCATCTGGGCAGGGTGGGTGACAAGTTACACAGCAACACCTGCTGGCAAATCCACACAGGAGAAACATCCATGTCCCTTGCAGGAGCTGCACTTCCCTGGAGAAGCAATAGGATCACAATCGCCAGGGACCTGATCCCACAAAGCCTCACCCCAGTGCCTGCCTCCTCACTGGGTAATCTCGATAATGTGCTTGGGTTGTGCAAGAAGATTAAAATGAGAAATAGAAACAAAGAGGAAAAGGGGCTTAAAAGAGGAAATATATGCAGAAGGAGACAGGAATATAAGCAGAACTACAGTGGCAACATTCCTGAAAAATTTACTAATAAATTTTTGTAGGGTTTGGCCTTGTGATTTTAATTTGTACTAACAAGAAGACAATGTTTTTCAGTCATATTGGTGTGGGCAATGGCTTTCATTAAAAGCCTCTTCCCCATTACATCCTCCTTTTATGGTGCTCAGAACACCTGCACTATTAAGCTTTTTTCCTTGGATTTTTTGAAAATAAGAAAAAATTAACAAAGTAAAATCTGTTGACAGTCCCCCCAGCTAGCACAGTGGGTGTTCTACCTATGGGCTGTCACATTTTCCATGCTCATTTCTGCAGGTGCTAAATACATGCTGACAACAACATATGTTACCAGTCTTAAATGTGTGGGGTTTTTTTTTTTTTAACCTTGTAATTAAAGAGTGCTCACAGCTTGGGAAGGAAAAAAAAGAAAACAAAACAGGTGAAAGCTGATTCTGCCCAGTGTATTTAATATTCACTTACATCCTCATTCTCTCTCTGTCTCGTGATTTGGGTATTTCCCTAATGATGCATAGAAAGAAAAGCATGGGGGTGGAAGGGGGAGAGAAAGGATTCTATCTTCCGAAGAGTAGTTATTTAAATATGATATCAAACAATTTTTGAAAATATCAGCATGCAGAATAAGCATTGATTCTCTCTGGAATCACCCTTTCCCCCCTGGGTCTCCTCACTTGTATTTCTGAGCTCTCTTTTTGTTTATTCCTGTCTCTTATTTTAATCTCCTTAGTCCTACCAACCGTGCTATACTTGGTCTCCAAAGGAGTGCTTCCTAGACATTCTGTTATACAATAGGACTCACCTATTCATCGGAATAAAAGTAGGACTTGCCCTATTAATTACAGTATCATTACTTTTGGCTGTTTAATGTATCACACTATCATTCATTGAAATCTATACACTGCTCTTCAGGGCAGCACACTATCAACAAGCTACACATAGACACAAGTCAGGGGGAAAAGGTGCATTTCAGTACAATTTATCAAGTGATTTTTTTTAACATAAATGTTCAGTAAAATATGCCGGAATTACTTTGGTCAGCTGAGATAAAGTTATATCATAAATTCAATTAGAAATCTCTCTAAAAAATAAATCTGATTAACTGCATATAAAAAAAGATGTGATGGAGTATATTAAAAGCAAGTAATACTATTTTATGAGTGATCAAAGTACTACACACCAAAATGTATTATAAAAAATATCAAAGCTACAGAAAAATGTAATTTCTCAGCCTGTGTTACAAATATGATGCAGTAGGTTTCAGCTACACTATTCTAAGCAAGTTTGAAATGTTGAGATGGAAAAAGGCATTTCCTTGCTTTCTCTGCAAAATTTCAACCTTATGATAAGATTAGACTTCCTTACTTGAGGATAACAAAAAAAAAAAAAAAAAAAAAAAAAAAAAAAAAAAAAAGGGAAGGCCAATGAGTTTACAGCATTTAAGACAAACCAAACCACTGTTACTTCCTCTCCTCATGGTTCTGCTGGAGTGTGGAACAGCACAGGCAGGAATCTGCCTGCTCCAGGAAGGGAAAGCACATATGCCCCCAGCTCTGATAGAGAAGATGTGTCAGGAAGCATTTTGGCACAGCACTGCTGCAATATGCTGCAATTGGGCTGAGCTTTCAGAGGTGCTGGGAAAATATTGTGCTGCTCAGTTCTAGGCATTTATATTTTAGCCAGTCAAACAACAAACTTGAGCAAATACGCCAAATATTTGCCTTCATTAAGAAGTAAGCCAAAGAAAACTAACATGATAAGACAGCCCATCTGTGAATTGGCTCTGTATCTCTGAGCAACAATTCTGGGACTGCTTCATCTGTATTTTTCCTCAGACTCAGAATGGCAATACTTAGTTTCTGAATCCAGGCTTAAAGCTCTAACTCAAGTTTATACTGGAATACAATTTTAACAAACTGTTTTTAAGGATTAAGAAAAGAAGTTTTCTTAAGAATGAGCCTCAGACAAAAAAAAATTCATCTCAGTCACAGAATACACTTGCCATAGCACTGTAGTGTTGAAAATTTTTACTTCACGCCTAGTTTCCTTCTACACCAGGACTGTGTTCCTCCAGCTTAAAATGATCCAAACCTGCGTATTGCATATATAAAGTCTGACATTTTTTTAATTCAAAATGAGACCTATAAAAACCCCCCACAAGCTTAAAGGAATAGTATGTGTCAGTCAGGCACCAAACACAGACTCCCCCTATTAAATGCTAAGAGTTTTCTTAAGTGTTAGAACCTACTCCAGCCCTCATAAAGGGTTAAAGTACAGATGCTGTGAATGGAATGTATAATCCTTAAGGCCCTGGAGCATTAAGACATATCTGCTCCTTAGGGTCCATCTCTGTCCATAATCAATTTCTTCCCTTGGAGAACATTAATTGTCTCTAATGATAGCTTTCCATCAATACATCCTTGATCTTAAAAGGCCTGTACAGCTTTTTCCTTTATTCAATCAAATCATCTCTACAATTGCCCTCCTTCAGTAAGATAATAGCTTTTAAGCCTTGTATTTTAATATAAAAAAATAAGAGGTAGCAGCAAATTCTAATGGAAGTGCTAACATTTGAGAACCAGGATGATGGCTTCCATTATCCTAAATAATGTTTGAAGATTACGGAAAGCACTGTGTTTCAAAAGGTGGAAACTAATCCCCCACTTTCAAATTACTCCTTGTACAAAAATCTGTTCTGACATTAGGAATTTTTGTGCCCCAACTACAGCACAGTATATTTAAATATTTGAATATGAAAGATAATTTCCAGCTCTGGAGGGGAAAAAGCAAATAATTACTATTTATAAGCAGTAAATGCTGAATAATTTAAGAAATTGACAACCTTAAACACAGAAGCCCTTTATTTTTTCATTCTCCGGTACAAGGGTGGCTTAACTGTTCACTCAAACGACTGTAACTCCAGTCAGAAGTTCCTAAAATTATTTAATTTCATGATGGCTCAAAAACTCAATCTCCTAGTGACCCTCTAATGTGTCTTGCTTTCCCCACCCCCTTCTCTTCCTTGTACACGCTTTTCAAAAGGCGTGGAAATTCAATTTTTTGCCATTCAACCGATTTGTTTCCATTCAAATAGAGGATTTTTCTTGCACTTCCTTATCTAGATTGCCCAGCACCAATCTGTGTTTCTACTCATATTCCAACACAGTTCTGTGTGAAATGGTGCTACTGTTTATAATGGCTCAAGGACCTCGAAATGAAACATTGATGGCACAAAACACCTCAAACCTTTAGAAATCTTTGCTTGGTGGTTTTTTTTTTTTTTTAATATCCAGCATGAGCATGACAGAATTTTGGTGATGCCTATTTAGTATCATTTTTATC
The DNA here is from genome assembly GCA_024500445.1 of Entomyzon cyanotis. Lineage (NCBI taxonomy): Eukaryota > Metazoa > Chordata > Aves > Passeriformes > Meliphagidae > Entomyzon > Entomyzon cyanotis. Next base: position 704,108 of record JAKEPQ010000781.1, read on the forward strand.
TAAGAAGAGCCATGGGAAGTTTTTCCCAAAATTGACTATTATCCACCGCTGACTATAATGTTAGAGCCTTCCTCTTACCCAAAAACCATTACACACACAAATAAATATACAAAAGCAACAGATTTACATCAGTAACCTCATGAAAAGTCTAAAAAATATGTATTGTGCAGATTTTTTCATTCTCACACTAGCACACATATCCATGACGTGCACTTTACTGCTTGCTATTTTACCAAATATTGATAGCAAAAGCAGTAGGAGAAAAAATAATGTCAGGAATACGAAAAAAAAAAGAAATATAGGCAGGTAGATATAATCAATCTCACAGCTATCAAACCTAAACAAAACAAAACAGGAAGAAAAAAAAAAAGGAGACCAGTTAACAACCTAGATAAGAGATGAAAATTGCCAGTGAGGCAGATCAAGTTTATTCAATGTCCTGATAAGCACCTATTTGCTCTTCCCCATAATGCTCTCTCAGTATTTATAAATTATCATTTAATTATGCTGGCAAGTGGTAATTGTCAAATAAAGCTCAGATAGGCATAAGCCCTCAGGCTGCACATGACAGAAAAATATCTGTTAAAGCTGGGCTGATTCACACGCTTAGGAAATCATTTCCTTTCTTCTTTTTATCCTTGCCAACAAATTATATGAACTGGCACTTTGTGCTTTGTAGGCATTTTGAAGTCTATGCAGATTACAGGAAAGAAAAATTAGTTGTTTCAGTATCTACCATTCCTAAATTATTCTGCTGATTTAAGACACCATGTTCTGTTTCAACAAAAGAGTGCCAAAGATCAAGGAATCAGAGCCTTCCTCTGCTTAGAATTTATGCCCAGGGTCACTTTCAATTGGGTAAATCAAGATTTGAGGAATTATTGAATACTGTGCATAATAGATTTGATACAGAGCAATAGTTAAAATATGACATTTATCCCATTAGTATAGAAACACTAAGCAATATTTTTTAAAAGTCTCTCACTACTTAGATTCAATTATAGGCCCATTAGACATTCTCTGATATACACACACTGATACAGACGCAGGCACCCACAGATTCGAAAGATTTCTTAATTTACAGCATACGTATCCAACCATTTAATTATGTATAAAAAATAGATGTAAAAGAAGTTTTATACCAAATAACAGTGAAATCAGGCTCTTGAGAACTTTGACCTGGAACACGAGTCTGGACAACAGAAATGCCAGATTTACAGATTAGCAAATGTTACTGGAACATTCGCCATCAATGCCATTGCAAGTTCATTACTACCACAAGAAGCACCAATATTCTCTCTTTTTTTTCTGTACAGTTACTGTCAGACAGAAACTCAGAGCGGCAGACAACTGGCATGAGCACATTAAGTCTCTTCCCCTGCTTTACGTATATACTTTGGGTCCTGTCCCTGTTGAAGGCTTTTGAGGTCCTTTGGCTCACTGGAGGGAGCCCAGAGCAAGTCTCAGTCTCCCCTTTCTTTGCACCTCAGCATATCTGTATTTTTTTCTCCCTCATCAGCAGAGTTCAATAGAATTTCTCTCTCACTTTTACCCATACTCTAAGCACAATTAACTTCTATTCAAATCTGAGCTCTTATTAGTTAGTTGATGTCATATATGAGGCTTCTACCTATGATATTGGTATATCCTGCATCATTTCAAACCCTTCCGAAGAAGTCACCAGGCCTTCTGAATCTTTCACAGGTAGCCTGCTGATAAAATAGGTCAGAATTTTTCGAAAAAATTCTGTTCTCCTTTCAGGCTATCAGTAACCCCAACAATTACCATAGGCAGTATACAGTTACCATGCACACAGTGTGCAGTTAACAGCAATAATCCTATTTATTAGAACAAGAAACAGACTGTAACTCCAATGGCATAACTGCAAATTCTTTTCTTCCAGTTTAAGGTTTCATGGCTTCAGTCAATGGGTATGGACTGCTTCACACAGATACTTCCTGTTGCTTCAGGGCAGCTGGGAAAGCACTGCTCAACAACCTGCCTTTTCTCATTACTGCAATGATTTGCTGCCACTTCCCCTGGTCTCATGAAACACATCATCCTCCTCGGGAGACACAGGGAGAATTAGTGCCCCAGGGGTTAGATAACACAGAGCTTGGCCAAGCAGTGTAATTCACAGGTTAGACCAGATGTTCAAGCAGCAGACAGCCAGAAAGCATTTACTGCTGCTGCTGCAGCCAGAGCAAGCTGGTGTCTTATATTCAGCATAAGCGGCAAAGTAGATAATGTTTCTCATAGGAATAGCTTTTAGCCTCATTGATCTCCCATAAAAGCTACTGTACAGCTACGTAGCTCTAACACATACACTGTGGTTTTGATGTGCCCTAAAAATTCCCAGAAATAGATGCAGGAAGCACTAGTCATTCTATGAATAATATGCTTCACACAGTGAAGGAGAAAAAGGAAAAAAAAAACCCAAAAACCAAATAGGAACATTTCTTCATATACAGATCTTGCATTCATAAATTCCAGACATTAGTTCCTGCAGCAGAGCATTGCATCCTAGTACCAGAGTGATAGGTGCAGTGACTCAATGCCAAATCAGAAACTTCTGCTCCAGAAGACTGCTGGAGAAACATCTGCAGAACTTTTGCCCTGAAAAATTTCCTCCTGGTATTCAGGATCCAATTAATACATTGGCTGCAAAGTCATGAACACAGAACATCACTGAATCTATCATCATAAAGGCTTTAGGATCTTGGATGTGAATGTGGTTCTATTTCTTTTCCTACAAGACTATAAAACATATAAATCTGTTTAGCAGTGTTTATTTCAAGTGGCATTTTATGAAAAGACATTCTATTTTCACTAATTAGTGAACTGAACCTGATATCAATTAAAGAGAAAACTGCTTTTATGACACCCCTCAACTAACTGAGGGACTACTGCACAGATAACAGAGGAAAATCATGCAGAAAATTTTGGATAGCCCTAATACTTATTGTGACATAGGTTTTGTGCTGACAGCTGGCCAGAAAGTTTTTTCCTGAAAATAATTTCATACCAATAACCTTCATGAAATAGTTATTTTACCAGAGGCTTTTCCAATCTAAATGATTCTATGATTCTAAGATTTTAAAGAACTACATGCCAAACTGGGGGGTGAGAAGGACTTTCTCCAGAAATCAGCATTATTTCCATTCTCCTTTAACTAATTTGGGTTTCACAGATCTTTCCAGATATATTTTGGAATCAGTAGATATTCCACAATCAGGAAAGTAGGAATCAACTCACCTTTCTAAAATAGTCTGCTTATCTACACATACTTTTTGACATCTTTCATCACAAAGTTGACTGGAAAATGCATCATATTGCCAATCATAAATAGCAACACAGGGAACTCAGAACACTTCTGCTCTAGGGGAAATCTGCAAACCCACAATCTTTCCTATTAGCAAAGAGTATAATGCTGTTAGTTCAGAGTTCTTATGCTTATGAGTCTTTGCTTGTACAGTAATATTTTGTTGCATTTACACAGCATGGGACATTATCTAAAGTTACAACTGTAATTCTATATGGAGTTATGTCCTGCACCACAGAAATGACTGCTGAGACTGTTCAAACACATGAATTGGTATGATGTAACAGACTTCCAACCTGGAGCAAAAGATACCTGCCAGCACTCTTCTGCTGGCCTAATCGAGCTTCCACTGAAGCCATCTTTTCTCTGGTCACAGATAATATTGTACCTATAGCTGCTGGGAGGTCTCCCTTCTAAAGTCCTCATAATTAAGATTAAGAATTAAGAATGAGAAAATTAGGCATGACCTACTAAAACATAATTTGATATTCAAATCTACATGGATTATTAAAAAGAGTCTGCTGTTTCTTTTTCTCATTTTGCACAACAAACCTCGAGCTATAACATGGCATTACTGACTTCCTATATTTCAATTTGAAAAGAAGAGGTCACATAAAAATCTTGTCACAATTACAGATTTACTTTAAATGGTCCTGTATTTATAAAGTATTACAATGTTTTTCTATAATTTGAATTTTTAAAATTAATTAATTTTTACTTTTCTATCAAGTTCAGTAGGACTTTTCCATATGTAATACCCCAGATAAGGACCAGAATTCAAACTGCTTGATTTCACAGCCTCAAGTTGTCTTCATCTTTAGTCATATCCTTTGCAGTCTATGCGGTAGCTTTTTTAAGTTTCAAATTTGTTTTTCAATATATTGGTTCAGTTTTCATTTAAATTGTGCAGACAAATTAATAATATTAAGCATCTCTTAAAGACAGCTCAACATGTCCCCAAAATTTACTTATAAAACTCATGAGAAGATAATGAAAGGACTTTCTTAAAAAAATCATGGTGGATTGGGAGATGTGGTTTGACCAGCTATAAATATTATTTCTCAATATCAGACACACTTTCCTTTCAATGAATTTTCTTTTTGAAAATATTTCATCACATATAGAAACAGGGATTTTTCACTTAATTCCACTCTCATCAAACCACTTCAACTTCAGTAAGCTGAAATCACATTAAATGCACATACCCTGAGAACACATAGATTATATCCAATTTCAAACAAAGTTAGACCCAAGTAATTCTGTGAAAATCCACATGTAAACTTTACAGCTCAAGCCCGCTCATTACTGCAACAGCATTAACGAGATATTTCTCTTTACTTTCCATGTACTTCCTGCTGACTTCCCAGGTCAATCTAATAAAGCCTTCATGGTCTCTACCATGGCAGCAAGAGCAGGAATATGTTTTGGGTTTTTGGTTTTTTTTCCCATTGGTAATTTTATGAAAGAACTGGTTTGGAAAGGTGAAGTAACATGATGACATAGCATGAAACTGCAGAAATGAAAATACGATTTTTCTTCAAAAATAGTTTTCTCCAGAATGTTTTCAGAGTAACAATCTCCTATTCACAAGATAGTATCTTACTCTTTAGGGGCACTTTAGGGAGAAAGATTTTACAACAAAAATAAGTCTTTTCCTTTTTAATCCCTATTTAAAATTAGGTTATTGAAAAATGGAGTTTAACTAGAAATTTTTAATTTACATTGATTAAAAATTATGTACAATAAAAAGTTGAATTTTCAATTAAACTGGAAGTACACAGTAGAATACCAGCTTTCCTGGAAATAGCAGGTATTTTTGCATAAATTGTATTCAGCATCACATCAGCATGTACACTGTAATTTATGTGGTTTCCTTGCACATAGAGCAATTTAATTTATTCTTTTTCCTTAAGATTTCCTTTTTTATTTTGGGTATAGACTGCTTCCATTATGGTAATCCAGGCTCCCTCAGACTCTTGAAGTGCATTTCCAGGAGACGAAAAAGAGCTAGAAAGCAGAGCATGTCCACTGGCTGGCCACTTACTGCCCAAAAGGCTGTGAAAGCTTGCAATCACCCAATGTTGAAATCAGTGTGAACGTACTTGCCCTGCCACCAATCGTCACAAAACTTTCAGGAATACACACATTTGATACTGCTGCACTGCTTTCAAATCTGAGTTTAGCCAATAAGTGTCAAAGGACATGGAGATGTGGAGAGTCAGCATCACAACACAACAGTAAACCAAGCGACGATTTCCTAAGAGGTTCACATCAAGACATCTAGAATCAGCTCCTTGCTTTGTTTTTTATAATGTGAGGATTACTCATTTGAATTTATAAAGTGCAGAGAGACCCCGAGAAAGAAGATGCTGTGAAAGAAATAAGCATATTTATCAGTCTGTTCTCATTCAAAACAGAGCATACATAAACAAGCCAGGCAGTGAAGGCACCCTTTATGAGCCTGAAGCTGGGATTTCCAGCCCCCTGTGCAGAACTGTGTCCAACAGTTCCATCCACCAAGAGGTGACCTGGACAATCAGGACTTTTTCCCATCATGGGGACAGGTACCATTCAGGCCAGACAGCAGGCTGGGGGCTGAGGACATGCAGGGTATTCATGGAGTGCATTGCATGTTACTTACTATTTCAAGAGATCTAAAAGTGTCAGTAAAAAAGCACATATTCTCCTAAGAAGCAGTCATTGTCTAGTCCCAATTTCTCTGAAGGGAGTTCACTGGATATGTGGTAATAACTTTTGCATTAATTTTATACCTTAGAAATTCTCATTGGTTTGTGTAGGGTGTGGCCACTCAATTTGGGCAGCTCTTCAGGTGCTGCTGGCATAGCACAGCACAGGCAGCAGGAGTAAATCACGAGGGAAAAGGATCTTGGGCAAAAGCATGAGACAGCCTCAGAGGAAGATCCTCTAGAGAAAGCTCAGCGAGGTGAAGCTGCTTGAGACTGAAACTGCCTTGTCAGGTTTTTACCCTGCATTTCCTCAAGGAAGTTGCACACCATGTCCTGGAAAGTGGCTTCTCCCTGTGATGATTATTGGAGCTTCATGAACAGCAGGAAAAACCCACAGATTTCATATTTTTGTTATGTGAAAGTATGTATATTTAAAGAATATTGTTTGAACCTTACAAAACTTTTGTCTTTTGCCATGTTTCTTCCCTTCAGCCCTCTATGTACTTTTTACTTAATCTAGCCCCTATTATATTTTTATATTCTTCAGAAAGGTATTTGTGAGCATCTTATAATTACCACAAACCTTAACTAGTAAAACACATAAAATATATTTAGTTAGGAAACTGTTACAATTTTCAAGAATCTTTGGGGAAGAATTATTATGAATTGGAAAGTACTGGAAGCATAATACAAAACAACTTCACAATTAATCCAAAATTTAATAGCTACTTCAGGTATTCTCTAACTTCTGGCTGATATTTTTTCCTGTTATAATTGAAAAAGATTTTTTTCCTCCACATTTATACACTAACAGCTACATGGAAAAGATAAAATTTTAAGTTATAATTAATTTTGAAACTATTTGGTTTATACAGGTTTTTTGAACCTATGATAGAAAAATTATAGCACTCATTATGTGCATACTGCTTTTAACATTTCATTAGAAACTTCTACTTTGCTGCCAATGGAGCAGCACTGAAGAAACTGTCAAATTTCTAATGCAGCTTTTTCACTTTAAGAAATACCAAATTGTGATATTTTCTCTATCATTTAATTCCATTATTACTATATAACAGATGTTTATTAGTGTTCTTCAAATGCATTCTGGGCTGAACTCTGTCTTCAATTAAATATTCAAAGACATTGTTAAGATCATCCAGTCAGATTTCTTCTATAGTCTGGGCCATATAATTTCAGTTATTCCTGTACTGAGCCAAATAATGTGTGTTTGTGACTGCCTCAGCTCCGCTCTCTGGAGAGTGTATTTTCCTTTCTTTCCCAGTAATATCCTGATTAATATATCTTCTTCTCTCAAGTTTGGATTTCATTGTGACATATCATTTTGCTTCAGTAAGTAAATATATAAAATGTATATCCAAAGTCAGGTTTGAAAGCCATGTAACAACTGACCTATTACAAACAATGGCTCTTCTATAGTGGGTAGCTTTGCCAGGATTAGTGTGTTTCGATGAGATAATCAACTATGCATTTTGTGACCAGCTCACTCACATCCTGGCAAAATGATCTTGCTGGGAGGCAGACTGCATGCTTCACTACCAGGAAATGGACAATGACAGATAGTCTGTATTTCCATTTACACGTATCCTTAATTGTTGTCACTGAAAAAGACGTGCCAGATACTGACACAACAGATCATTCAAAATAAGTTATGTATTCATGTTAAGCGTTATTTATCTAGACTGCAAAGGAAAACAAATATTGCTCTTTCTCCCCCCTTCCTAATTAGCCAATTGTTTCAAATGCTTTTTGTTAGGGATTCAGCAATTTATGTTCTTTAAGCTTGTCATAAAGATAACGCTTATTATGAACTATGCTAAGAATACAGTCCTAATTCAGCTTCCTTTCTTTTCTGGCTACACCATAATGAAGATGTTTGCAGGATTCATTTATTTGATTCTGTCCAGGGAGTCTCATGAAATGTATTTAAAAATAAACACAATGAAAAACCCACGCTCAAAACATCACTGGCATTTTTTTTTGTGTGACATCCTAATAACAGTGCTATGGAGTCCTGTTAAAATTTGGTAAAAGAAAAAAAAAGCTGCAGTAACAGATAGGAAATTGGAAAAGAATAGTCTAGCTAACGCTATTTAAGAGAAGCTGAAAATTATGCTATAAAACAACCTCATTAAGGCAGCTTTTTAAAAGTAAACAAAAGAAACCCCCAAATCCCTAAAGATTAGAGACAAAGAAAGTAACTTCTTAAAAATAATTTCATAATGAAAGATAGCCCTTTATAACATTGGAGACCTCCTGAATAAAAATAGTTTAGAATATAGTTGTTGTCATTATTATTATTAATAAAATAACAATAAAACTAATTTGGGTCTTTAATTTTCTAAGCCAATACCACTCATCTTGGCCACATCATGAAGTGCACAAGGACTTCCTCAGTGAAGGAGAGGAGCTGCCCTGGGTCCCCACACACCAACTCTCAGCCTCTGTTCTGCCCTCTTCCAATTTCTCTGTGATCTCAGCTTCATCAAAAGCAAAAGTTAAACAGATTTTCTGAAGATCCTAAATTAGAGAAGTCTCACCAGACTGAAGACAGATTTAAACTGGCAGTATATAATGCATGGAACATAACAAGGGAACATTATGTACAGAAAAGACCTGCTCTGAATTAATCAAAGTCAGTAAAAGAAATAAATCTCACTGCTCTTATAAATATTATCTAGTTTCAATACATATTTGCCACAGTTCTGATTTTATACTGTATTTCTTGGAAAAATCACTTTTCATGACAATCAGTGGAACAGCCTATTTCCACAATTCCTTACAGCCCAGCAGGCAGGCCTACCTCTCGAGCCTTGTTAATTATGAATCCTTTCTGCAATGCTAATAGATTATTCCACTTTGAATGAGCATCCAAAATTATTTAGTAACACCTTGTTTAATATGACAGTTTTGTGATTTTACATATGAAATAATTGATTTGCTTTAAAAAGTGTAAAAAAATAAAAGAGCTTTCACTTGTATTATCATCTCTTTTACCAGCATAAGCAACACCAGGAGTAAGTCATTAATTTCTTTGTGGGGTTGTTGGGGTTTTTTAATTTTTTTTTTTTTTTTTTTTTTTTGACAATTCAGCAAGCATGAGCTTAACTATATCCCCACCAGGTCAGTACACACAGGTACTATGTATGTGACAACAGATGGCCCTATAAATGAATATATATGCCATAGAAACACAGTCAGTGTCAGTCTACAGCAGGTTCCATGCCTGAATAAGTAAATTGTTTTTCATCTTTAGAATGTAGCTTAATTTGGATTTGTTTTTGTTTTCACCATTTTTAGTTTTGACTGAAAATCCTTGTTCTTTCACGACAGTATATATGGCCTGACTTCAGAAATGTTTACTATCTACTCATTCTTCAACCCTTCAGAAACAGTTCTTATAAAAGATTCAGACATTTAACTTTATACATGAACATTCTTGTTCATGCATCAGCCAACTCCCAAACCAACAACCTCTATAATAGACTGTTGCACTGGCTGATCCAGTCTCTCCTTCACTGGCATGAAGCTGATTGTGGCCCATTCCACACTACCTGGAAAACAGCAAACCCTTTGTAAGGATTTATGCTGCATTACATCATAGAATGAAAGATTTGTAACTCTAAGTAAAATTCTTAATAGAAATTAATAACAGCACTAATATAAAAGTACAAGGCTCAGACTAGAGACTGCTGTATTCTCATAGCCATGTAGATACATTTTGCTCTCCTGTCACTTAGCAATCCCATTCCAATGAAAGATGTAGGTATTAAACTCTCTTGAAAATCAAGCCATTAACCCTTGCCTCAGTTTACCCAGTTGCAATGTCTTATGGTAAAATATAAATGTATTTTACAACAAGAGGGCACTGAAGAATTCCCTCTTTCTTCTTTGTTATTCTCTTCTAGTATTACGGAAAAAGCTTTTGTAGAGTACTCAAACATACTCCAGGAACAGATAAAGGACTTCCTAAATTGGTCCAGACAAACTTAGAGCTTCCAGCTTATTGACTCTCTTCAAGTGGCTTCAATTTCCTGTGCCATTTCAGGAGTAACCTAGGGAAGGAATGAGGAGTTGGTTGAACCATAACCTTGGCACACCTACATCACTCAACATTCCATACCAGGTGGTCCCTAAACTGTTCAGACAAAGTATCTTTAGACTGCCAAAAGATAGGCCAACTTATATTTACTCATTAACACAACCAAGTATTTCCTGATGTCCCAAACACTCTCAAATGAGCTAAAGATACTAAAACTCCACAGGAATTGCCTCTTGTTTATTTACTGGTCTGCGCAAAGATCATTAGGATGTGCTAGCAAAGGATGAAGGTCAATGGACAGATTTGCATTTGCCCACCTTTCCAGAGCCATTTGATCACGAATTTGCTACAAACAAACAACTTCACTGTAGAAGAGGAAAACCCTTTTCACTTCTGTTGCACCCAAAACAGAAACATAAACCAGTAGCACTTTGACGTAAGAACGTTCCTTTTTACCATAGCCCCTCTTGGTCCAACGAGCTAAAGCAGATTGCAGGACACAATCCTCACACGCCCCTTTTAGTCACAGGTTGCCATGAAGGCCAATTAATGACACGTTAGTGCAGGCCTGATATTCCATTTAGCAGACAGCTGCATGCTGATTACAATATAGTTATGAAATTAATATAATTACACACATATGTATAATAGGCATTGTAGAACATATAATAACACAATATTGCAACCAAAGAGAGTCTGGAGTAAAAGTCCTGGACGTATGCACAGCTATTTCTTAATTTATTTTCCAAGCCTGATTTTCTCTCGTTCTGGCTACCTCCATCATGCTGAGGGAAAAAGCAACACTCACCCAGGCGAGGTCACAAGAGTCCTGTGTGAGCAAACAGGCACCCCAGCCTGGATCCCACCTGGCGAACGGGATCAAATCCTCCTTCGGAGCCACACAACTCTCCAGCGGCTCAAGGGCACACAGCACCAGCAAGGTGCAAAGACTCCTCAAACACGAGGCTGCTAGCTCTGCAACACTCCCGGGCTGACTACATTAGAAACAAGAGAACAACTCCACGAAACAAACTCTCCTGTAATTCCTCACATCATTACTGATGGACTAACCAAACCATCTCAGAGAATTTCCCCGTTCGTTTAGCTTTGCGTAAAATATTCAGCCGTTACTGTACAAGAGCAATACAAATGGATAATCAGGGGTATTGATTTCATAATGATTAATGGATATTGTACAGTATCTTTTTGCACTCTGCTTTCCTTACACAGCCAAGGCTCCCACTAACGTCATGGAGAGTTTCTCGAGTGAAGAATGCTGGACTAGGTAACTGTTTTTGCACTTCGGGGCATCTTGCTCCATTTGTTTTGTGCATAATAAAAGCTCATACTTGTACAGTAATTTAGCATTTCTGAATAAACAGAAATTGTGATTCATAATTCTCTATCTTCTTGTCCTCATTTCTTAAAAAAAAATAAAAATGAGTCACTGTTGTTTAATCCGATAATTATGCAAACACTAAATCTTACACTGGAGGAGAAAATGTTAACACATATTGAAAAACCAAAATGCATAGAACTATAATCTGTATGATAAAATGCATTACTCTGTTTAAAAGGATTGTTTTACAGAAGCAATTAACAATCAGCAATCATACAGTTCAGCCCGGTGTTTTGATGCCATCTGTTGGAGTAAGGCTTCACATTCCCTCGAATGAAGCTATAATTTTCCGTTTATGATTTCATTAGATGCATAGAGTGTAACAGCTACAAAAAGAAAGAGGATTTCACCAAACACTTTCATTTTAGAAAGAGCTGCTCTAAACATTTCTGTTTGACACAAATCTCCTCCCAAGAGGACAGGAAGTTAGTAAATTTGCAGTCATTTCCAGAACTCGGTAACACATTCTAGTGTTTGAAGAAATGTATCAGAAGCTTTATTTTCTATCAACAAATTTATGAAAAATTTATTTTAGAAACATGACACATTTCATTTCACTGGAAAAATTACAGTAAAAATACTCAGAAAAAAAGGATATTTTTTGTTCCTTTCCAAAAACTGTAGTGATGTTTTTCTGATGGAACAAGTTTGTTGTTTTATATGTCTTACAAAAATACGTTTTCCCATTTTATTAATGCATTAAATACTTAATTAAATCTTTGGGAGATTTTTCACTACACTAGGGGGAGCCAGATCACTACATTGTACACACACAATTAGCTCAAAGTTTAACCCTCCAAAAAGATTCTTTTAAAAATAGCCTAATAAACATCTCTAGCTGATAAACAACACATATTTCTATATGATAGCACTGACATAGAAGTACCAATATATACCATGGAATATAAGGCAAATAATAAAAGCAATAGAAACAAATTAAAATTACTCTTATTCATTTTTTATAATTTCATTATTATTACATAGTCTGCTTCAGTGTATGCAGGGGAAAAAAATCCCCAAACATCCAACCCCCAGAACAATTGCCTTAAAACCAACCTAAAATAATTCTGTGTTTCCTCCTAGTACCACACATCATGGAGATTCACCTCTGTAATGTTGGCTATTGTGTTATTAATTCAACAACAGCATAAATAAGGAATGCTGCTACACTGAATGCATAACTATTTCATTTTTCTTTTGCACTGATACCAATTACACAGAATTTTTTGCTAAGAGTAGCAGGAATAAATTCTTTTTTTACTTATCATGTGCCTACAAGTTTTAGTCTTCTAAAATGGACCCATTTGTAGATCTTTCATTTTTAAAGACTCTAATCAGTTTACTCTGATAGCAGGAAAACCTCATTCCTGGAAATAAAAAAAGACTTGATTTGGTAAATGACGATTTTAATTGTTGATTCCTTTCAAGCACTATGGTGAAAATTGCCCACTCAGTCACAGCTTTCAAAATCAAGAACAGACGAATGTACATGGCTGAAAAATTATGCCCAACTGTACAGACTTCAAAAAACCCAACAACCCCACCCATGCCAACTCCACAGATGCCAAAGGGCTTCCTAGAATGAGGTAAAACTACTTGTGAGCTGCTAGAGGACCCACAGTGGCAGGTGCCAGACACTGAACTGAAATGCTGATCAGGAATGAGCACAGTGATGTGATACTATGTCAATCTGCTATGTCTGAAAACAATGACTTTGTTTAAAAATAGCTTCCAAGTGATACCAAGGGTCTCTCGTTCAAATAAAGACCTGTTTATTCACTCCAAGGAGTCAAATATCATGCCAAGTTTCTATATGACCAAAATTAATTACATGACGGGGAAATTTAGCATTTGTTCTATTTGCAATCATATATTTCATTTTTAAAAAAATGAAACCTAGGATCTTAAAAAATTGTATTCTTTTCATTTGTTTGGTCTCTTTCATTAGTATACTCAATTATCTTTGTTTTCTTTTGCTATATGATTGTCTTGTAGTAATAAATGTCCATAATACGAGGTATTTCCAGAATACATTTTCCAGACCTGGGTATTTGACAAAAGTGCATTCTTTAAAATCAAGGAATGCATTTTAGTACTAAAAAAAGCACTGATAAAGGTAATCATCAATATTTCTCTTAATAAAAACAATTTCATTCTACTATTTCACTACCTCTTGTTTTGCATCCCCTACTCTCTACTCATGATCTGTTTTTCCCTTTACTCCTCCCTCAGCAGTGGATGAGCTGCCCTGTGCGTCATTTGTATTTCCAGGTAAACCTCCAGTAGAAACTCTGAGACATGGCTTTCAAAGATTATTATTAAAATTATAAAGGAAAGGGGAAGGGTGAAAAGGCCCCAGACTGAGGGACATTCAGTCTGGTCTGGCTTGGCAATCCCAGCACTGTAATGACTGAAACTTTAGTGGAAATAGGAGTAGAAAATGGTTGTGCAGCAGGTGCTGCCTCTGGCTTAGAAGCAATGCCTTACCTGGCTGATTTCTTTAAAAAGTAAGATTCAAGTCCTACATGAATCATAACTTGTATCTCAAAATGTGACACTTAAAATCTAATGAAAATTACATTTCATCTAATATGTATGGTCCAGGAACAAATCTGACATGACAGAATGAGATGCTGGGAATATTCAAGAAATAATACAGCATTTCACTCATGAATATGAATCAACAGTTATGAGAGAAGAAAGTTGTGGAACTCTTCAGGGTCTCCCTGGAAAACATTTCTCCATTGCCCCATGGTGTGTTAGGCTGACAGCTGCAGAAATATTTCCATTAGAAAGTACTTTGGATTCTTTTGAAAACTTACTAAGAGTCTAATAATGCTACTATCAGTACTTTTCTCAAACTGCAAATACCCTACACACACGTATACCAAAGAGCACAGACATATTTTACACTCACTTCTGTCCTGTCCTCACTCCTCTGCTCTACAAGAAACTTTTCTCAAATTCCACAGGGTGCACATTTGCATTTTATTAAATTAACAAGCTAGAATTTTCTTTCAAAAAATACTTAAAAATAATATTTTAAGTATTTTTGAGAAGAAAATGCTTCCAGGGATACAGCCCTACAGTTTTATTCCTATCCCAGAGAAACACCTCTTTAGAGATAGCAGTGTTGTACTATCTCACAATGACAAAGGTGCATAAGCTATTGCCACAACAGGAATAGTCTATTTAATACATTATGAGTAGAGACACATCATCCTCAAAGGCAATTCTTGATCAACAAAAGACCAGAGGTTCGTTTGAATTAACCCCAATGAAAGTCACAGGTGTTGCACAAGGATGTGGCACTTGCTCTTCTTCCTCTTACCCTGGAGAGCTCCTTAATGAGGGCAATGGGTTTGCTCTAGCAGAAGAGGTTTCCAAACAAATTTACCTGTCAGATGAAGATTATGACAAGCAAAAGTGACAAGACAAAGAGAGACATTTAAGATTCCATTAAAAAAAAAAAAAAAAGAGAAAAAAATACTCAGAAGGTTTTACAAGTTTTAAAACCAAATCACTCTATGGCACCCTGAAGCTCCAATGTGACCAGTCATTTTATCTTTTTCTCAAACTGTAACAACTCATTACTAACCAGGTTTGGTTCAACAACTGTTATGATAAAGGACAATCTCCTCCTCCAATTACAGCATGTGTGGGATCAGGTGGAGTTAGCAAATGAGTTCTTCCCACAACCTAGTTCCTAAATATCTACAGGGACACCTACTACCAATTTTGACCCAGGTGATAGACAAGGGTCTCTTTTTTTTAGTTGAAAGCAAAAGTCCAAATTTCACTTCCAAAATGTTTTAGCATCAACTTGAAACAGTTTTCTTCTTATCCCACAACTGCCTTTGCCAAGCTCTCAAAGCCTGTTATAAGAGAGCTGAGAGAAGGGGTTTTATTCTTCACATGAACTTAGTGCAGCATTAATAACCCACCCCTGAGCTCACTGTCAGCTAGCAAATATTCCCGTCTGGCAGAGTCAGTCCATCAGTATGAACTTAGATGTATAAATACTCGTCCAAGCCTTATACCTGGCTTTAATTTATCTGAGGAATCTCTTATTTATAACATCTGAACAACTTTCAAAGCATGGCTAGAGGCGGTTTTATACTTCAGAAAAAAATACAAAAGCTCTAAGAGTTAGAAGACTAAATTCTATAGATTTGAATATGATTGTGATTCCATCACTAAGAAGCTCCTACTATTGGTACTCTCTACCATTAATCATCTTAAATATCATCTAACATCTACATCAGCTGAAAATAAAATTAATCCAGATGCCTCAATCTAGTTCCTGGCAGGTACTCATTAATATAAGAAAACTGCTCCATGACTGCACATTGATGATATTCTATGGTCACAAATTACTTAAAAATCAAAAAGATACAAATCAAGGTGCAATTTTCAGCAGGCAGTTTTTCTATGGTTTTTTTCCCTGGGTTTGTTTGTTTGTTTTCTTAAGACAAACATTTTCAAGTGTGTTACAGCCTTACACAGGTAAATCAGAGCAAGAAATTGTATGTCAGACACTCAGTTTTAGTAAACTCAATATCTCTCTTCCACCAGTGCAGAATTCATCGAAAATTGTTACAAAAGACAAATATATTTATGATCTACTGAAAATATAAGAAATAAATTTTAATGGTGACTGCTCTAGACAAAAAAGAACCTTGAAATCAAACCTCTAAATTTCAAGAACCACTAAGATTATAACCACTCACATGAACACTCTTGAAAAAATAATCAAGTGAATATAGACAGTGAAAAATCTGTTGAAAATATCAGCAGAAGTGAAATTTTAACCAAAGGCATGTGGAATAGCTTTTATCTTCTGACTCATTGCTGGAATACCTCAGAAATATATGTGATCAGTTATTCCAGAGAAAGAAAATAACAACAGGTTAGGTACTTGTTGAACCAAGAAACAAAATCTGCCCTGTGAGCTCTTAGTTTATTAATAAACACGACAGCAATCATGGTCATAGAATACTTCTATTTCACATATGCACCAAGCAGTTTCAGTTTAAATTCTGCTTGTCAACCAGATGACTCACCTCCACAAAAAACTGAAAAACACTATTTACCTTCACTTTCTTTTCTACTGGCAGAAACAAAATCTGATCTAACTTATTTTCTTTGTCACTTAAAACAATCTTTTCCGTGAAAACTTTGTGGATAACAAAGAGTCTCATTTAGCAGCTAAAACAAAAGAACATGTCAATAAACATAAATTTTTCTATATCCTGACAAGGATGAATGCAGACAAGATGCAAGCACTGCAACAAAATTGCAATAAGAAATCAATAAATCAGGAAATTTAGTGTTCAGGCTACAGTGGTCAAAGTCTGCTTTCAGTTACACAAAGCATTTGCTCACAACAGCATTTATTTAAGGGAACAAGACTCATGATGATCACTGGTCTAAGTAATGCCAGAATGTGGCACTGAAATTACATCTGTGCTTTTGGAACATAAGCAAGACTCAACATACTTTTCAGCTGGACTTGCAGCTCAAATATGTTTTAGCTCCCTCTCACAAGGTTTCCAGCAAAAAATGCAGACCAAATAGAAGTCTCATAAAATACATCACATGCCTTTATTAATAGGCTCAACAGAGATATTTCTCAAGCTTTTAATTTTGTTAATAATATTACTAAGTTTAAGATACAATTTTCTTATTTGCCTAACATTCAGGAGACTGAAAAATGAATGCACGTTGTCCCTTTCTCGAACACACATAGAATTCATGCTGCAAGAGAATATGACTACTACAGTATACCAACATTTTATTCACTCTTTAAAACATGAATATTTAAACAGAAGACATTTTTCCCCATGCAGAAGCCTAAATAGAAGCTCTTATCTGAAATAGTAAAAGCTGTTATTTTTTTTTTCAAGAGGTTTTAGACTGTATAGAGATAGTTACATACACAGGCATCTCAAATGAGAGGGCACCATACATACATGTAATTGGTTGCCTTTTCTTTTTCCTCGGCAGTCTGTACAAAACGTGAAAATGTGCCTGCTTCTGACTAGCCATTAAAAGGCAGTGGTTGCACCATACTGTGATTTGGGGAGCTGAAGAAAATAGCCAGAACTGACTGATATCTGATAAACAGTAACAGGAGTCAGTTTATTGCACCAATCGTTAAATAATGGTGCTGATTATAAGGCTGCTAACTGCAGATGCTGTAATTGTCTGTCATAAATCTTAGTCATTTGTGACAGGAGCACAATGAAAGAGAGCATCTGCTTGAGGGCAAATGACTTCTGATAAATATCAGCTCTGCTAAAATGTACTTGGATGTGTCTCAATATTTTGGAGAGCCATTCATGTTGCTTCCACAAATGTGAAGTTATTATTGGTTTGTATTGATTTTGCCACCTTGGTTTTTTTTTTTTTTCCCTTTTTAAAGAGACAGAGTCAGAGAGTGACTCAAGGTTGAGTTGAATTGAATCTCTGCTCTTTATCTGATCTACTCATTCCTCTCAAATGCATGTTTGAGTGGAAAAAAAAAATAATTGCACTTTTTCAGAAGATTGCTGTGCAGAAACACAGCCTGGAAAATTCAATATGTAGTTCAGTTTTTTTTTTTCTCTCTTAAAGCAACTCCTTACTGAAGGAAAAGAAGCACTTTTAAAGCACGTTTTTTTAACACAATACTTTAAAAGGATTTAAAGTAGTTGAAGTAAGAGTCAATTAAGGTAGTTCTGGAGAATAATAATATGCAAATTTAAAAAGCTATCTGAAAGTAATTTTTTTGTTTTCAGAATAATTAACAACATTTTAATCTCCTGTCCAACCTATAACAATACAATAAAGCCAGCTAAGTTCTCCCACCCTGTCCCTTACTGAACAGTGTTTTAGTTCTTAATCTTATAAACACTTCTCTTTCAGTGGGAGATTACAGTCTAATTTCACTATCACTGAGAATGGTGTATTTACACATTCATTTTTACATATGTATTGCTTTGTGATATTCTTAACACATCATCAGGCTTACACTGAAAACATTTTCACAGGTAAAGGTACTAAACCTGAAATTTAAAATTAGAAATTTTACTGGTAACAGACCATTAAAATAGATAATGGCTTTCCCTTCCAGCAATTCTTTGTTTAATTCAATGACCAGTGCTTAACCTTTGCAATAGATTAATTTGGATTCTACTGGCAGCTGTTTCCTTCACTGCCCAACTGCACATGCTGCCAAAATAGGTGTGACTCACATGTTGCATATGCAAAACCTGTTGGAGTAAATCGATTGCAGCCACCTGATGGCAGCCTGACCCACACAGTTACAGGTCAGGCCATCACCTCGCGGTTACACAGTGCTTGCTGTAAGCAGTACAGCTGAAAATGTAGTGAAAAACATTCTTTTCTACTCTTCAAATCAATTTAATAGAGGGTAAGACTAATATAGCATGGAACCATATCTGATGACCCAAGCCAGGCCATCGCTGAGGTTCAGACTGGGAGGTTTGCAGCACAACATCCATCACCTGCTCTGATAAGAGGCAGCAGCAGCAGCACCACCTGCCTGTGGGCCAGCAACTGCAAAAAAGGACCCCACATGACAACTCTTGCCATGAAATGAGAGGGAAATTTTTCACCTAGATAATAACTAAATAAAATTTAAAATAAAAAACACTCCCCTACCCAAACAACAAACCAGAGGGTAATGAGCAGGCAGACAATTTTCAGAGCAGTGATGTGAGCAGTAGCAGGTCATGAAGAAATGTGATAAGGCCCACTCTGTTTGGAGTATTCAGAGACATGAGGTTACCAGAGTTAGTGGGGGAAAAATCCCTAACTGGAATACCATGGAAGACTGTTACAGTACCAAGCCAATGAGCAACAAAATGGCAGAGGAGATAAATGCTGATAAAAGCTAAGATACTGCTAAGACCAAACATTCTCCTTTTACCAAGGCATTCCAAGCTTCCAAGGTGATTATTGCCATTTGGTCATAAAATAGATTGTTATATGGAAACACCCACTCCGTGGCCACTTGTAGTCAAAAAAGCCAGCTAAATGTTGTGAATATTTTAAGAAAGAGAAAAAATAGGAAATTTAATTGCATTTCTTTACCTTTAATACTTAATGCAGTTCTTCACTTGCCCTCCTCAAATTAGATAACAGGAACAGCAAAGGTTTAGAGAAGACAACAAAGACTGTAAAGTCTGGACTAGAGTCTAGAGATGATGGATATAAAAAGGCTAAAAGAATTAACAAAATATGTGATAAAGCAGTATAAAAATCCACTGAAGGATACAGAAATAAACCTGAAAGCTGAGGAAGTAGTCTGGGGAAGTATTATGGTGTGAGTTCTCACATTCTGTCTTGGGTCTCCACTGCTGGTGTCTGTCACAAATAAGATATCAAGTCAAAGGGACTTTGGGCACTAATGAAGTTGATAAGTGGGGGATTCTATTGAATGATGATTTTGCTTAATGAATTGGCCCAAAGGAATCCCTCCTCACAACAAGGTTGCATATGAACACAATGGAAAGTTGATATTAATATTTTAACAAAAATTGGTTTAATGGCTTAATAGTTTGTCCCCCAAGGTATCAGTTTCATCTCTAACTCATCTTTCATTTTAAAGATATATTAGACACAAATTGATCTCAGAAAAGTTTATTCTTGCATTCTTCCTTGAGCTGCATTTTTTCCCATCACCATTCCTACTTCCTGCAATACGCTGTCTTAGCTTCCACCTCCAGTTCCCAGATAGCAATTTGTAAGTGAAGGCTGTGATGAATTCTGGATAGGCAACTGGAGAATACACTCACTGAAGTTTAATAAGAAAACGTGATCCTTCCTTTCTCTCAGTGAAACAAACCCCCAAACAGTCAACAAATAAAACCTCACAAAAAGAACAAAAAACTGGCACCCAACTGGTTTTCAAGTCCAAACGCGCAAGGATTGCTCTGCATTCAACACCTAAGCACTTAAAATTATTTATAAATACAGTACTTATTAGATCTGCTGAAAAGGTTATCTTGTCTTTGCTCATGGTTCAAAATTTATCTTCCAACAGCTTGTGAAACCTCAAAACATAAGATTTTTTTAAAAGATAAGTCGGCTTTCTTTGTCACTTCCTCAGTAATAAAGACTATAAGTGATAATATTTCAAATATAATAATTATAATGCTTTTGATCCTTTAACATTCACTTTTTTCCTCTGCAATGGGGAAAGCTGGGATTCAGGTGTAAGCCAAGTGCCAGATAGCCTATTTCCTCCCACATGAAACTAAACACCAAAAGGAAACACTTCAGCTTTCTTCATATTCTCTAACTTTCAATCACTGCCTGGTTATGGGTCAGATATGCAAACTGCCAGAATATGAGAGGATGTAATTCAAGTATTTGTCTGCAACTTAGGACATCAAATGATGCCAGAAGGACCCAAGCTCAAAACAAGTTTACAAGAAGTGCTTGTGGTTGCAAAACCCCCTTTTCAGTTTACATTTCAACTAAAGCCATGATCCTACTATTACTGATGGATATAAATTTTACTTATTTTTATTAACATCCTCAGATTTCTTTAGATTGCTGTTTGCCATGTAAATGTTTTAAATGCCACATAAGCATTTTTAAGACACTTACACTACCCTGGAACTGCTGCCTGGGCAGAGCAGCAAGGCCAGGTGAGTAAAGCCCTATGGCACAGATGAATCTGCAGCTCCTGGATTCAGCTGATTCCTGGAACATCATCTGCAGGGGAACCTTTTCCCAGGTCTTCAGCTGAGGCAGTGCAGCAAGTCCAGCAGCAGTCATTGTCTCGGACTATAAACCAGACTCAGCTGCAAAACTTTGAAGCACAAATCTTGTTCCAGTATACGTAAGAAAAACAGTACAGGTAGAGAGGGCTAGAGTAAATCCCATTGTCAAGTAGTAAATTAAAGTTCATTTCACTTAAGTGAAACATCTAAATCAGTGCCAATGAAATTCTTCCATTAAAAATTACTGTCAAGAAGCAAGGGAAAGCAGTATTCAGACTTTGAACTGTTTCCAAAGAACGCTCTGAAAGTTTCCACAAAAACCAGAATAAAATCATGCAAATGAATTTTCTATGACTGTCGAACCAGATGCTTTTATTCCCTGTCTCCTCCAATATTTAACTATTGGTTTAGTAGACATCTACAGTAATTTTTGCTCAGGTTTTACCCATAGTTAATGACTTGTTAAAGGTACACCAAAACATTTTCAGGCCTGTAGACAATTGGATTTCTTACAGATTCTTTAAAGACAAAGAGGAGTGTAAACATTTTAAGTTGAAGACAAAATTTGGATTTGGGAGGAAACAGTTTTCTTGTTATTTTAGAAGCAGGCCAAAGGAAACTACTAGCTGATGTGAACAGAAATTCCTCTGTGAGATGAATGCACACCACCACCTCAATTTTTACTAGAAGATAATTGCATCATGTTAATGGATTTTTTTTTCAGAAAAATCTGCATGCAAACTAATGTGCTGAAAGAGCAGCATTGCTTAATTTCAATTTTAAAATTAAAAAAAAACCCCAAAAACAGTGAGTTTGAATTAGAACTCCTCAGATCCATTTATTTTCTTATTAGGTCCAAACAAAGAAGTTGTAGCCTCAAAGTTTGTTAAGGATGAGAATCATTCCTTTGAAATGCTGCCTGAGCAGCAGTCACAGAAAGGCTGCTCCATCCATGCCAGTGGAATGCCAGCAGATCAGCAGGAGGCAAGCTGTGCCTGGAGACCACATGGGCATTCCTGCAGGAGAGCACAGAGCCTATCCAGGGCACTCAACGGGTTAAACCCACTGCAATATGCATTAAGCACATGTTTCAAGTCAGCAGGGTGCCAGTCTAAGATGTCCTCAAAGCCTAATTTGATAGATATTATGCCATATGCTGCTGCAAGTAGTTAGTAATAAAGAAAGTAAAATTTTTATGGATGAGCAAAACAGGAGCTCTTATGGATGGAGTGTTTTTAAATCAGGTGTATAATTTACGTACCGTCAGACCACATGTAGAGTGCATTACTCAATTGAACTTACGAGCAGATAGGAAGGCAGTTTCTTTTAATAAGCACTTCTTCAACTTATTGGCTCTACAATTACTTGCACCAATTACCAGCAGCTGCTGCCTGTTTGGTGTTTTATCTTAGACAAGGAGTTACATTAGTTTCTAATCAACAAACCATTCAAGGACTCTTTAAAAATATTTAAATTTAATTTCCCCATTTATTTTGAATTAACTGAAATACTGGATATTTTCATTGTAGTACTTTCATTCTTCCTAGGTTCTTCTCCAAACATAGATTTACTGTTGTAACATTTAAATTTCTATAAAGCCAAGAATATACATTATAACTTATTTGATACAAGCATTTATATACAGAATCAGTATTGGCTTTATTAACAATATACAGTAGTTAATATACAGGTGATTTCTGCTGCTTTTATAAAGCATTAAGCTTCCATAGAATGCATTATATTCCAAAACCTTTCTGACTTGTTCAAGTCTTTCTTTATTATTTACCTGACTCACACTTAATAGAGCACTGGCTAATGTAGAAACAGAACAATTACCAGAGAAAGCAATTTTAAAAAGATAAATTAAGACAACTTGTTATAAGAAGGAAGGGTTTATTTTTTCCTTTATCTCTAGATTTTCAAAAACATAGTTCTAGAAATTTCCAAGCAACTTAATGACACTTGAAAAATAGTACTTTTTGGTAGTTTTTCTTCCCAAATACCCAATGGGAGAAAGAAAGGAAAAGAAATAATTTAGAATGGTAACTAGCAGAAGTAGCTGAAAACTAAGAGGTACTGTAATATCAGACTTGGGGAGTTTTTTCAAAGAGAAGTAGTATCTGGTGATAACGTAAAAAGCTTCAGTATAGAGCTGTTTGCTGGAACAACACCCTCCTCACGACAAATTCCTGGGAGACAACTGCCTTTCTGGGCAGAAATCTCTGTTTATTACAAAGAGAACAGTCAGGTAAGAATAAATAAATAAATAAATAAATAAATAAATAAAACTCCCCATGACAAGGCCAACCAACCAAAAACAGCACCATATATTGCATTTAAGCTCTTATCCCAATCACAGTGTTTGAGTTTACATTCTTAGGTATGGGGACATCCTTCACACGACACGAGCCTCATGCTGAGAACTTGAAATCTGGTCAGATGCCATTGGGATAGGAACCAGCAGTGCTCAACCCTCTCCAGGGAGTACATCAGTCACCACAGGAGAGAAATCTTGCAACACAAGCCAACTTCAGGGTAATTATTATGATTCCAGGTTTAGCACTTAGAAGAGAGAAGATGACAACTCAGTGAAGTCTCTCAAATCCATTCGTACAAAGTGATGGAAATCCAAACCCAGTATGAATATTTCAGTTTCCTATTCATGCTGAGTTTGTTAAAGTCCTATATTTCAGCTGTTTGAAGGAAATGAAGAAAATCCCTCTTTATTCTTACTTTTCTGAAATTACACATCAGCACATGCAAATCCCGTACTTTCTTAAAATAATAGATCTAAATAAAGCACCCTGTTTCTTCTTATGAATTGTTGTAAAACACATAACCAAGACTGCTAAGAAACCCAGACAATTCATTGAAAGGGGCCTCAGGATCAATGATTCATACAATAAAGGAGTCTTTTGTAAATATCAGGATACGACAACAATTTTCAGAACCCAGTGCCAGAGGGGATTTCTAGTATACTGGCTCCAAATACAGACTACAAACTGTAACCATAGAATAAATTCGGTTACAATAAACCTTGGGAAGTTATCTGACCCAACCACTCTCCAAAACAAGGTCAACTTCAGACTTGGTCTTGAATTGAATTGCACTGAAAATGCCAGCAGAAAATGGGAAAATTATTCTGCAAATGGAAAAAAAAAATTTACAAAGTTCATAGCGAATATCACTAGAAAACAGGTGATGAATCAACCTTCCATGTCTCAGAAGTTACTACTTGTATACCCTTCCTTCTTGTTCTGCAAAATGTGATAAAGGAAAAACCCTGAAAGGAAGGCTCATTTTCTGGGATTTCACAGAACACAGGTAAATAGTCAGGCCTTCTTTACTCTTCCAAAAAGACCAGTATTTTTCACAGAAGAAGAAGGTCCTAAGAGGTAGATTCTGCCCTCTCTCTACCATAGAATTACAATTTAGTTTTTCCATCACATTAAGAGTGTATTGAAGCCACCCAAGATGATAAAACATTTTGCTATTAAAGTTTAGAAACAAAGAGAATCATATTTTTATCACAAATTCCTTTAACTCCTGCAGTTAAATTACAAATTATCCATCTTTTAATGTCATCTCTCACAGCTGGGAAAAATCTAACCCTCTCAGGACTCAATCAGATATTCACATCAATTTGTGTAATTAACACTGAGCTTAATATCTCTCTTAATTATGACTGCAAACACTTTCTTAAAATAAATCAAACTCACTAACTTACAAAAACAAAACAAAGAAATCTAACGCCACTTAAAATTACTCACACAAAGCTTTGAGAAGATTAATTCAAAGCCTCTT
Source organism: Entomyzon cyanotis (assembly GCA_024500445.1). Taxonomy (NCBI): domain Eukaryota; kingdom Metazoa; phylum Chordata; class Aves; order Passeriformes; family Meliphagidae; genus Entomyzon; species Entomyzon cyanotis. Next base: position 729,114 of record JAKEPQ010000781.1, read on the forward strand.
AGGCATTTAGAATTAAAAAAAATAAATAAAATTCCCTAAAACCTGAGGTTCAAACACTAGAAGGGTCTGCTCAAATTATTTGCTTGTATCCCTTCAAGGTGCAGGTACTACACCAGCTCACCATGTGTTCCTAATTTATACAAGATCTTATTCCTGTCTTCCCATAGGTGTTTCCTACTCCAACCCAAATATATATGAGGGATTGGATAATACTATTGGAAAAATACACAGGTTCTCAAATGTCTCCTGAAAGAAAGGTGGTCCACCCCAGTAGCAAAATTAAGGTCACAGATATATTTTGCTACTCATAATTTACATTCCACCTGGTCTTCTGGTAATGTACTAAAGAATGACATTATTTAAGCACACACACACAGTATCCAGCAGAACACACACCAGGAATGTGGCTGCTGCTCTCTCTGGGGGATATGTTATGGTGCTCAGAAAATTGTACAAGGATCTTACCCGCTCCCTGGATCAAATCTACAAAATGCTAACTCATTATGCACAATTCTCTAAGCACATCCTTGGGAATGTACATTTAGAACATAATGAATTTCAGGCATATCTATAATTACAAAAATTACTGTTGTTTTAGAGTTGTGCTTGTGGAGAATGTGGACACTACTGTAAACAAAAGGAAATAACGAAAATGTCACTGGTCTCTCACAGCTCCATGGCACTACCTGTGCATCGGCATTCCCTTATTGCACCACACACCTTCGGTTATTCAATTATACACAGCACAGATACCTAAAGGCATAAAATTAGCTGTGCTGTGTTATGCATTACAGAAAATGTTGCCAGTTGAAAGGGACTCATTGTCAAAGCAAAGCTGTTTAGTTTGAAGCTGTATCCTGCAGCCTTAGACCTTGCTCTTGAGCAGAGACAGTGAAATCTTCAGCTAATTAAGGACCTCGTTCTGTGAGCTCTTTGCCTGCCATACATCCAGTGACCAGGGTCAGTTAGAACATCTGAAACTGCAGCAATACAAACTATTTTCTCAATTATTTAAAGTCTGTTCCTGTGGAATATCAAAGGCATACAGACATTTTTTCAAGATTAAAATAATTATGGTTACTTCAATCAAGAAACAAAATTCAGAAATGACTGAGGCACTCAAATGACAGCTGGAGTGGATTCCTGCCTGTCAAAGTCCTCCCTCTTAGCCATTTAACCCCAAAAAAAAGAAGCAGTAGTTGTTTAATCTGCTGCTTATTTTTCAGATAGTAAACTTTTTTAAGATTGAAGTTATTTAGGTGTTCCTTATGCTGGCATTTAAATTTTTTCTTTCAATCATCTTAGTCTGGATAGAGAAAAGAAATCGTATAATTTAAGAATTTCCAAGTGCCAGAAAATATCTGGAAAATGAAATATAATATCTTTTGTTATTTTAGTATTACTTAACCCTTAAAAAAGATGGATACAACAACACTAGTCATTCCTTCCATTATCCTAAAACTGGACTATTCACCATGACAGAACTAAAGCCTTACTTTCAGTTATTCACACAAAATTATTTGATCTCTTCCTAGACTAAGATATTATCTTTACTGGTCATCTAATAAGCCAAAATTGAAATCTTCTAAAACAGTAGAGTATCCCATTCAATTCTCAGCCATAAAACTTAAGACTCAGGTTCCCAGAACTACCAGAGCTCCTCAAACAAACTCCTAAACTACCAGAAGACCGCCCAAAACTGAGCCCCCTAAAAAGTCCGTCTATTTAGTACAACAGATGATAGTGTTGAGGCCATGAGAAAAAAGAGATTAGGAATTCTCTTGTGTTTTGATGCAGGATTTGATGTAGGACTAAGATCAAGTCTACTGGATCTCATCAAGTAACTGTGCTCTGAAAGGAAACATTGAAAGAATGAAATGAAGTATGAATGGAAGGGGAATATCAAGCTTTAAAGAAGTCTCTGTGGGTTTCTGTCTCCTTCCTACAAGCTCCCCGAAAATGCACATCTCAAGTTCCTCAAGGGAAAAAGAAATCAAAACAACAAACCCCCTCACAGTTCTTGAGGAAAGAAAGTGTTTGTGGATGAACTTTGTTTTTACAGCAATAGAAGAAACGGAATGGTCATTGCTTACACAACAAGTACATTTGTTTCTTTACCAAATGGTATTTCTACATTTCATGTAATCACACCCGGCAGGTCTTCAGCTGCCAAAGGTGGGCACTGCAGGGCTCGCTGCCATGGGAGTAAAGGCCACTCTCCTGTTATTTGCAGTAACCAATATCCAAGGGTGGCTAAGGGCTACGTTGTGAATATTAGGAAATTGAATAAACCACAATTTACAGACTTCAGCACCTGGTTAAACTCAAGGTGATTCTTCTTACTGCTGCCTTTTTTTTTAAGCACACATCTGTGATTCTTCTCACTGCCAGAATTAACATGCACTGCATATAATGTGTTGTAAAGCATGCAGTGCATCATTACCACCTCCTACTCAGAGCAGTTTTAATCATAATGTCAGTATTTGGGTAACTCAGCTAATTAACAAGATACTATTACCAGAAAAATGAGATTTGCACATTATTTCCAGTGGTGTTTAACAGTCTTTGAACAATAACTACTAAATTCGTTAGCAGTTTGCATTATTTTAAGAAGAAAAAATTTACATGATTTTTCAAAAGCCTACAACCTGAGAAGATATATAATTCAATTAAAACCCACATTTATATTTATGTAAAGTAGGGTCTGGTTGTTTGTTTGTTTCCTTTTGACTGTTTTAAAAATAAATATTGGGCCATCTCCATAGACTGTGTGTAAAAATTGATTCTGGGTTAGAATACCAGCATTTCTGGCATTTCCTCTTCTTACCATTCCAAGCTGTGGCCTCATTTCATCTACTGTTGAAGACACAAAAGCAATGGTAAATTTTATGATCAGATTACAGGTACACTGAACAAAAACTCCAGGAATAGCCATGCAACAAGGTTCAAAACCCTGATTTGAGGAGTCATCTAAAAAGCAGCAATTACAAGAAACCCTTGGGCAGTTAGAACTATAACCTTTTTCATACCCTTATAAGCAAATGATGTCACAATTTTCTCTCTGCTCAACAACCACCATGTTTTCAGAGAAGACGAACAGGTATGATTGCACCACAAGTTGTTCAAAAAAATTAAGTAACTGGTTTTAAGTTTTTAAGTTTTATGCATTCAGACCTGTACAGTGGGCTTTATCCAAGAGAAAAGGAAGAAGGTAGCATTGAAAAGTACTTTCATAATGGCCTATTCACTTATCCCTTTACTTTGTCAAAGGTGGTAGAAGTAAAAAGCTAATTAATCTTAAGGAAAATGGAGGACTACAGTAGTATTTATTGTTTATCCTATAGATTTGTATTGCAGGATGATTGTGGGATTAGCATTACTCTCATGGCAGGAATGCAACACACTCTTATGTTACCATTGCATCAGAGCATTATTCTGTAGTATTCTGGATTATAAAAATGTGGTCATCATGCAATAGATTCAGACAGAATTTAAGTTTAAAAAAATCACATTTTAGCTCACATATTGATTTCTCCACCCACCATATACAACTTGCCTTGTTACTGACTGCTGTCTGACTGCAGCAAGTTCCTGGAAGGCCAAGCACAGGCACAAGCAACTGAACACCAAATTCTAGTGCTGACTGCTGGGAACATCAGTTAAAACCTGGACCACAAAAATCACAGTCATCACATTTGAAGATTCCCTTCTCCCCTTCATCATCACCCTTCTAGTTTCCATGCTGATTCTCCAAGACTCAGATCTCACAGTTTTCCACATTTTGTCTGCCCTTGAAGCATCCCCAAACTTAGATTTCTCAGGCCCATTAGCACATTTCCAGAATGCCTTCAGGACCAAGTCTTCTTCCAAAGACGACATTTTTCCTGGTTAGAGTTACACAGAATTCCAGAACACACTAAAACCAGCACCAAATAATTTCTTCCATGTATCTCTTCCTATATTCTGTACATAAAAGCAAGACTCTCTTGGACACAACATTTGTGGTTTTAGGGCAAAATAAATTGCCAAAAGAACAATGGAAAGCCTTCCAAGGACTTCATTGCTAAAGTCAACATTCATAACATATATTGTTGTCAAATTTCCAGAGCAGAATAGCACTCCACTCCCTGCTTTCCCCCTCTCCCCTGAGCTATAGAGATTCTTTACAAAACTGATATTAATACAAAGAATAAAATATTTAAGGAAGAAAGAAGGGGAGGGTTAAAAACATGAATTTAAAATGTGCCCTAAACTTCTAATGAGAACAAATAAATAAAAAATAAAGTCTTTAAGAGGTAGATGAAACAAGATACAGACACACACACACAAAAGAAGGTACTCTGCCTCCCCATATAAACAGCACATGTATCCAAATTTGTCCAGGATTAGATGCTGCAAGCATTAAGAAAAACAGTCTCATTATGACGTGTGCAAGTAAAACTTTACTGAGTCACAAAACTGTTTAAAACTGAGTTAATACTGCTCATTCAGAATCCCAGAAACGGTGTCTTTTTGGCTGCTACTTTCTGGGCCCTCTAACTGCACTTATTCTAAATTAAAAGTTTTTGTGCATTTAATTTCTTTTACACTGCAATATCATAAACCATCCAGTTGATGAAATCACTTTGTAGGAAACATATAATCTTAGGAGTTTAGCATGAAGAACAGTGTTGAAGCTGCATTCACTCCAATATACTTAGGCACAGGCATAGCAACTATAATATACACAATAATATACACAGCTGTTCCTGACCTTAGACGGTAGAAAGCTTTTTCACATCTTGTCCATTTTAATTAATCTGTTCATTAAAAAAAAAAAAAATCCAGATGTCAACCTAAGCTTACAAGAATATCAAATTCTGAAACACCCTGATGTTTTTTCTGACATTATACAACCATTAAAATACTTAATCAAGTTATTGTGCACCATTACTGAGTGCACAAGTACTGAGATATTCATTTGGGCTACATATGAACTGCTATTATAGAAACCTAATTATACAACAACAGCTCTTCTGTCTCTTTGTCTTAAAGTTACTTAAGAAACTCACTTGTACTAGAGGCATAAAATACCCCAAAACTTCAGGTATATTATCCAAATACTGATGTTGGAGATGTAGCTCCCAGGAAAGCAACACTTTGCCAGGGACAGAGGCAGAGCTTTGCTCCAGCACAGCCATGCTGCTGCTCCCAGGAATGGTGTGACATCACCCCATGGAGGAGTCAGCATGAGGAGCTCCCAAGGCTGTCACTCACCTCAGGCACAAAACACAACTCCTTCTGCCATCCCTTCTTCTAACAACACTCTTGATTAATTTAGCCAAAAAGCTTCAGGATGCATTTTCTCCCTGTCTTTTGGTAGGTTACTTGCAAAAGCTGCTTCATTTTAAACTAAATTCTTCCCAGCTGGGGTGTGCTAATCACTGCTGAGGAACAATACTCAGCTGGTACCTGGGGCTCTGATACAATTTACCTGGGCAGTCAGGTGCTGCAGTCAGGCATCCTGCTTCCCATCCCATCTAACAGCTGCAGCTTTCATTTACATCACCTGCTCACAAAAACAGTCACAGGAAAGTTTTCTTTTGAAGACACACAGGAATACAAATTAATTCTTAATGTGACTATACTGAGTGTGATGTATTTATATTAGGGGTATAACCAAGTATCTTTGTTGTCATTGGATCCAGGTTCCCCAGTAAGGTTTTAAGAGAAGTAGTGAGATACTATTCAATACAGAACTAAAAGAAAAGTAAATAAAAGTAATTTGGCTTTATGCCATAATAACTCATAATTCTCATAAGAACTGGGTCCACCATATATATATATATATGTATAAATATATACAGAGAGAGAGAGTGTTAGTTCCTCTAGGAACTCCATAATCAGGATGGATAAATTAATATTCTACACTACACAGAAGAGGAAAGACAAGAGTCAATGCACACAGAAGTATCAACTAATTGAAAACCTGGACACATTGCTTTCACCTGTGCCATTCACACACCACCCTCTATGAGTATGCATAAGTTCTATATTTAAAAATATGCTTCTGCAATAAACTACAAAACACTTTTTCTTCTGTCCAACAACAAAAAAGGAAATTTTGGGGAGGTTTATTATACTTGTTGAAAACTTGTATGCTTGTTAAAACTTATTTAAAGCTGCATTCCTAGAGAAACTCTTAATTTTCCAGTATGCACTGGCTAGTGAGATAAGGGTTGCAAGATTAATATTGTTCACATAAACAATATATGAAAACATAAATTCAACAATTTCCTATCAATATCAAATGAGTTTATCATCCTGAACACAAAAAGCAGATATCCTTAATATTAAAATACATTCAACTCTGTTATTTCTCCTTAGAAGGCACCTGAGTATGAGAGAAATCTCATTGGTAGAGTCAATACCGATTCCTGAGGTGAGATACTACATGAGACATAAACTGGCTTTTCCTCTTGTAGGCAGATGAAACTTTGCCAAGTCACACATATCCAAAACTCCCTCTTTAAATTGCTCCCTATATCCTACATCTTCTCTCTGCTCCCTTAAAAAGAATAACCATTCTACTGATTAAAAAGAATAACCATTCTACAGGCCACTTTTTCTCTGCATCAGCAAAATAAGTTACTCTTCTTCTTCACCCATTTCAAAACCACAGAAACAGCAGAATTATTAAACTGTTTATGCTCATGCTTAGTTTTTAAAATAACGTGGCAAGCCTGGATGCCAGAGAGCAAAGACCAAAGTAGGTCATTAGCATTTCAGACATTCTCCAAGCCCCACTATCATTTTGTTGCAACATCTCCACGTCCATTGGAGCCCCCTTAGGGTAAGCAGTATGCACGGAATAGTTTGTCAAAGTCTCCTCCGGGTATTGCCAGGAGGAGACTGGAAAAGTGAAGTTTTCTCGCCGAGCTGTTCCTGTCGCCGTTCAACGTTACATTTGCCAACAGCGACACTCGGTGGCAGCGCCCAGCACCGAGCTGCCCCTCGCTCCCGCACACGGAAATTCCCCCTTCCCAAGGTAAATCCCCCTGGATCGCCGCTGGAATATCCTGGGGAGCAGTGGAGTACTGAGAATTTTTAGTCCTGCTGGGTAGCTGAAGTTAAAGCACGATGTCGCCTGAGAGCATTTATGAAATGCATACACAGGCTTTGGAACTGCAAAGATCTCTTGGTTCTTGCTTGCACTCTGAATTGTCCAAAATGAAATGTTTCATGCAGAACGTTGGGGCATGAGCTCACTGCCAAATTTCTGCAACTGTACATAATCATTTTGTTCAACTACACTCCTGTGAAAAGCAATCATACACAGCAATAAAAATACAATTATTTTGGTTTCTTGTAGGTGGAGACAATTGCGTAAATATTGTTGCAATTTAAAAAATAAAATACATAATATCAAGAATACTCTTTTTACACTAGTATTTATCCACTAAAGTAGTTAAGGTGTATTATCTTCTTTTCATACTGTTTTTAACACACAGAGTTCCATGCCATGTATGGATCTTATGCAAATGCTCTTTGATTTCAAATGAGACTTTGCATACTAAGGAGTCTATTTTCCCATCAATGCAGAAGAGATTTACGCACATAAGTCCCATTACCATTAATGGGACTCACCCACATAAATCCCCTGCACATTGATAGACCCTTAGGATTTACATTGAAATGGGTCCTTTAGAGCCATTACAATGTCAACCTTTTGCCAGGATTTTGCGTATTAACAATACTAAGCAATACGTGGCAATCTTAATGTGTAAAACCCTAGCAAAAGGCACAACACAGAATGATATGAACAGAGCAAAAATTCTTACTCTTATGCTATTTAAAGATGATCTCTAATTATTCTTTACCTGTCCATATTCTTATTGGTTGTTTCCCATCATTACTTTCCTTATTAAAAATCCTACCTTCTATTTTCCATGAATATCCTCTTTCCCTAACAAGCACTGCTCCAAATCTGCTCAAAAGCATCAGGGGACAAAATGTTTCTATTTTTAAGCTGAACAACTTTCCTCCCATTAACTACTTTTCTTTTTTTTCCCTACTGATAAACCTATATTATAAATGTAGTAGTATAAACCCAATGGTTTAAATGCAGCAAGGCAGAATAATTCTCCAAATACACCACAGTATCAGTCAAGGCAAGCAAGGTTACCTACAATCCCACAGGTTGTTGAAAACAACCACGTATCACCAAACTAAGCTCAGATGCCACCAGAAAAGCAACATCATTACTCTCTCAGAAATGCTTGAAACAGCTCTATTTTCCATACACACAAAGGCAGTTCAAGTCTTAAACTGGTGCCTAACTTTCCACAGATTCACGTGAGTACTTTGATGCTTAAAGAGAAATTAGAAAGTAAAATATTTTTACAGAACTTGATCTACCAGTAACTTGATTGCTGAGCAATCTACTTTACATAATGACAAGCTTACAGGGCTGTTTGCCCACCCCTCATTGCTGCTATTGACATGAAGCAGGAGTATATACTTGATGAAGAATACTTATTTTAATTAAAAAAAAATTCTTAGGCTTGATTCTTTAATGTTTAGTCTTAAAATTATATATAAAAATATATTTATGGATCTGGATTGCTCTGCTAATACTTTACCATTCAGGAGACTCTAAATGCACTGAATTGGTAAGTGACAGACAACAAGACAACTATGTCATAAATGGGACCACCAAGTCACTTCTATCCTGACAGACTCTCTCAAGTACTAAACAGAAACTCCTACTTGCAGTAATGCAAAGCTTAAGATCCAGGTAACAGACTGCCACTATGGTAGGAAATGCACAATCACATCATAAGACAGAAACGGTGATGCAAACAATAAGTATTTTATATTAACACAGCAAACAATTCTCATTTTACAGTCAGGGATGTTCAGATCAAGAACCATGCTATGGATGACCAGCAGCAGCTCCAGCACCCAGCATCAGCCACTGCTTCCTAAAGCTTATGGATACACCACTGCTGCAAAGCAATAAACATTCAAAAGGCTCTTGCCACTATTTCAGACAGAAAATTGTTTATGTTTAAAATCTTTCTTCCACATAACACAAAAAATGTAAATAAATAAATAAATAAACAAATAGGGAGAGAGAGCGAGCACAAGAGAGCGCACGCAAAATACCAGATAAGTAACCATGGTGATTCTTGATCTCACACACAGGACAGACTATCTACATTGTATGTGACCTTATTCTACTCCACACATGAAATAAGACTCCACTGGCTTCAGTATCAGTACTGGCATATGTCATGATTCTTACAGGATCAGGCTCCTGGGAGCAGATCTCCAAAGTTAATTATATATTTAAGAAAATGAGAGCTAAACAGGCAAATATTTTTGTGAATTTGAGTCTTAGTGAACAAAACCAAACAACAACAATAAACCCCAAACAAAACCACACCATAACCAAGTACTATGGTTCAGATCCACAGAAGAACCAAATCTCGGAGAGGGTTTACATGTAATTTAAAAGCCATACAACTAAAAGCTGCAGAAGGATTGCCTGCATTTTCTCCTCAGGCTTGGCAAATCAGCCCTTATTCCTCACAAATCAAATCAGGGTAGGAGATCTTTCCTTATTCTACAGTAAGCCTAATAAAGATTCTGTGTAAATAACTCTGTGGTTAAATCTCCATGCTAGTCAATGGCATGTTCAGAGTGACTAACACACCTACAGGTCAGTCTGTACTTTGTGATGGAGCTCAAGACACCCTCTTTCCCTTTCATTTTAAGAGAAAACACAAGATGGTGCTAGAGGTGGTAATGCTCCTTTTAATGCTGTATTTCCACCATCACAGCCCTGTCCAGATTTTGTAAAAGTAGTTATCATTTGTTTGAGGAGGTTTACACACTCTCATGCCCCAGATGAAGGGTCTGTAATCACTTGGTAATGTGCTAGCTGGCAGTATCAAACTTTTAAATGTAAATTGCTCTATTTTGCAAACATGGTCCATAAAATTGAAAATATTTTCACAGAAGGGGAAAGCCCTAGTTTGGGGGGGGTGAGATTCGGTCCTGAACCTCAGATGAGAGTTTACTCACTGACTAATGCAATAGCAACAGGACAGGTCAGAACTGATTTCCAGGACTTGACTCATTTGTTCTATATTGCAGCTCAACTAGCTCACAAATTAAAACACTGCAATTAAAACAAAAATGCAGGTTATAATGGCTTATTCATGTTTTTGCAAAGCAGCTCTGCTAGTGTAAGAAAAACACATAATTGACACTGTCCAATCGACCTGATTCAACTGAGCTTTGCACAAGCTCCTAACAGACCTTTACCTGCAGACTATTTGGGGCTTGGAGTTCAAACACCCATTGTAAATCTTATATTCATTAAGATGTGCTCACCCTCCTACCCAGAAAGAGCCCAATTTTTCCCTTTCCCCATTACCCACCTTCACCCAGCCTTGGGAACGATGTAAGTATTCCCATAGTTGGATTGGTCCCTCCTAGGGCTGCATGAAAACTGCACTTTCAGTCCTCGAGCCTTTTCCTCCTCTTGACACTGAACCAAGTGCAGGAAGAGACAGAAGACAGAAGGACAGGAACCAGCTTAGGGCTGAAGAATGGGGCACCCTGAACTATTAGATTTCTTCTGTTCTCTCCTTCTTTTGCAAATGGATTCAACTCCTGCTTCCTTAGGGGGAAGTACAGGAGTCCTGCCAACAGGCCTGAAGAGCTGCTACACTCAAGCAGAAAGCATCCAGAAGTACTCCTTTGGCTAGTTAAGGTCAAAGGGTACATCACTCCCACAGTCTGAAATCTCCAGCCTCAGTACCAAGCCGATTAAGGAGAGGAATCTGAGAGTCAACAGAACAGGTCCCAGTGGCTGAAATGACATTGCTCAGGTTCAATTGTTATCACTCATGATAGGATCTCCTGTAATCAGCTACTTCTATAGCCAACTTCATCTGTCGCTAATGACTGTGTAACAGCAGTAATGTACATCTCTGCTGGTTTATTTTTTGTATTTTTGCCACAAAGCAACCTTGCTGTGATGACACAGTGACTATATTTAGTTCCTGCTCTGTACTAAAGTATAATGCTCAGCTAAAAGTTTTTACCCTCTCTGTCATTGTGTAATCTATATATAAAACTTAAAATATAATTTCTTGCCAAAAAGTAGGAGGTGGTGATATTTCTGTAGCTATAGACAGTAGTTACCATGTACTCAGAATTACACTTGTATTAAAAAAATGACACACATTACTACTGCACAGTGAACTTCTATGATTTACATGTCATCTTCTTAATTTTACTAGTCAAAATACATTTTTAGCTATTGTTCCTCAACAAAAAAAAAAGTATATTACTAATGCTAAGGTTGTGATGTGAAGTGACAGAAGCCAGGAAAATTCAAAATTACATCTGACACTGTATCCTTTACTCACACCGCTGGGTTAAGACAAGACAATGGCTGTCTACACTTCCAAGTTCCCAGGCTTTGTTAAATATGTATCATAACCTTCGCATTCATTTTAAAAACATCTCTCTTCTTCTTCCCTCAAAAAAGGGATTTTAAAAGTGGTTTTGTTCCTTGATACAATTTGTAAATTATTGACGAAATGGAAGAACAAGCAATAGATAGTGCTTTAAAATTCAGATATTTTATATATAATTTTAGATACATATTGCACCACCTTAATGATACACCAGGCGCAATTCTGCACTGCAGAAAATCCAAGTTTCGTGTTTCTTCCCATTTCTTTACACTTTTGTGACATACAACAAATGTGACTTACCAACCCCAAACTACTGTCAGCAAAGATTTTTGAATACCTCACAGGGAGCCTGAGATGGGCTCTCCATGGAAGACAGAGCAAGACTGGATCAGAATTTAGGCTGGGAGACTGAGTTGAATTCACCACTCTCCTTAGATTTTTTGTGATACAATAAAAAAAAAAAAAACCCTGGTTTCTACATCCAAGGACCCCACAATATAATGTGGGGCACTGCAAATATAGGCACAGATAGTGAGGTGCTCAGACAAGACAGTGTGGGGAACCAGGTAGTAACAAATGTGTCTAAAATAAAGTGCTTGGCTGTGGGAAAGTACGGTTCAGTTTTATCTTTTGCTGTATCAAAAATCTTGATCATTTATACAACACTATTACCCATAAGTTTTAAGTACTTGTGAAATAATTTATTTATCATCAAAATCCTACCAGTACAAGACTAGATATCAGCGGAGAACAGAAGATGAAGTCAGTTGCCCATGGCCATTAAAATTTCTGTGGCAGAACAAAGCAAATTGAAGCAATCCCTCCCTCTTTTGGCCTTTTCCCACGAAGACTGCAGCTGCTAAGGATCTAAAAACTGAAAATTCATGACCTCCATGAAGATCTTTGATTTTATTAAAAATTTGATCCAAAAAGTTACAGGAATTATCTAATGAATCTGCAAGCGCACAGACAGGGAGCTGATGGAATCAAAATACACTGTAATCTTTCCTTTCACAAGCAGCCCAGTACCCCCAGCAAGTATTTGCTATCTACAGTTATTATGTCAGTATGATACACATAACAGACTGTAACTTTGGAATCCATCAATGTATTTTACTGCATTAATATCTCCCAACTTTTACACAATATCCCTTTAAAATTACTATGTCTAGCTCTTTATTTTAATGGTATGATGTGACAGATCTTAAGGAATCTGTTCCAACCCAGTAACTCCTACTTTCACTCCCACCCAAACATTCACTCTGTGCATTACAGCTACTTTTCATTTTATAATTTGTCTCTTTCATTTATCTGTAATAGGCTGAATTTACACAGCAAGTTCCTGAAAGCAAGCAAAAGAAGATGTTGCGTATTCTGCTTTAAGTCAAATACATTTTAACTTCACTCTCTGCTGCAAATCCATTCAGGGTTCCATTCACTGACTCAACAATTTCCTACATCCACTCTTCTATGCTACCAATCCCCCCATACATTCTCCTGGGAGGATATGCTTTTTCCATAAACTGAGACAAATATACTTGACTGAAAAAAACACCCAAAAGAACTTTTACTTTGCAACATTTTTAAGCTGAAATTCTTCCAGAAATGGATACAAACCAAAAATGACACCTCAGCCCCTTGCCATGTGCATTAAACAGGGACCAAAAATTCCAGATTACAGTTTCTGTTGCTTATTTTAATTTTTCCCTGCTTCAAATACAACACTTCCCATAAATTATTTATTCAGTAATCTGCATACCTGTTCTACCAAATAGTTTCCAAATTTCCCTTCAGTCCATGTTTGCTGCCCACACATTTGCTGCTTCAAACTGACTTGCAGTGAAAGCAGCCTGCAAGATAAAATTCACACCTGCCTGGCCTGATGGACACCAGAGAGGCTGTGCTGCAAAGCTTCGATGAGAAAAGCCTCAGAGATGTTCAAGCAGAGGAAACAGGAGGCATTAGAGCACAAGAGCTGACAGAATAGAAGAGCTCTTACAAGGATTTACTTCCTCAAACTGTAAAAGTTTAAGGCATTTTTTTGTACAAGGGCAGGGTTTATGTTTTCTGAATGCATAACTCGATGAAATTCAACTACCATCAGGTTTCTGACTCAAGAGATACCATTACACAGTGCAAGATCTATTAACAATGTAATCATGATGGAACTTGGTTTAATATTCTTAGTCCATTACTTTTTATTTTTAAAACAAAGAACAATGAGAATTCTTATCTTGCAAACCACAGAATGGGTAACAACGAACACACAGCAAACATAAATCCTAGAAGTGGACAAATATTTCCAGAGCTCTTCACATAGCTGTCCCACTTCCCATTAGATTCAGAAGTATTTTACTGACAGGGCAAGATTAAGCTCATGGATCTCCAAGGTTAAGTTAGGAAAACAGTGCCATGTTATAATTAGCACATGTCCACAACACTCAGAAGACTTCATTAGCCTGATAAAAAGTCTTTAGTTTGTTATTGCCCATGAATTTATCCTTCCTTAATCTTCTAAACTGAAGTAGGACCTTTGATTTTAAGGTTGCCAGTCAAATATTATTTTTCTGGTACAATTATTTCTATGCACATATACAAGGCTAGCATAAAAAAACTGTTCTGCTTTCACAAATTAAAAGGCACAGAAGCACCTAGAATCTCCAGTCAAGAACTGGGTCTGTACTGCATATATAAACAGACACCAAAGCCATCAGTTGGTGGCCTAGAAAGCTCTCAGATGTACACAGCAGGAAAGAAAGACAAGGCAGTGTAGGAAAAGGAGATTAAAAAATGAACATACTTTAAAAAATCTGAAAGATATATCCTTGGTATATCATAACATTCTTCAGTTTGAAACAAAAGGTACAGGAAACTTCCCTATAAACCCCTGGTCTAGAACTTTGATGACTTCAATCAAATTCTACCCCCTAATATGTAAATAAAGATTGTTGCAAACAGGAATCTAAGATGCGGTTATGTACCTAAAACGTATAATATGCATAAAATAAAATGAGCATGACAGCTTATGATCACAAAATTAGTTGTGGGGTTTTTGTCTAAAAAGGCTTATCTGACACAGAAACAGGGAAAGGATTTTACACCACCAGAGTCTGTGCTTGCCCTTTACTTTAACAGATATTATTTATCCCAGGCTCCAAAAATACCTTGTTTTTAACTAGTTGAAACTGATTGTAGAATTAGTAGAATTCAGCCATGGCTATCCCAAGCTTTAAGGCAGTAATTTAGCACTGAGTGCACTCTGTTTCAAACAGAGGAGCTCCACTGTCTCATGCACTGTTAAGGAGTTTGTTGGATTTAGAGGCTACTGGAGCTCCAGGAAGATGCTGCCACTCTCAAGCACCTTCCCTGCTGCCTCTGGAAGCACCTGGCTGCTGTTACACAGTGCTAAGAACCAACAGCTACAAGTAATTTACACCACAAGAAACTCCTAGCGTTTTTACCAGAAACAGAGTACAATCTACCACGGACTCTCCCTGGGACATGGATGTGATAAAGAAACGGCACCTGGGATTTTTCTGCATGTCATTCACTAGTAACCAAAATCAACCACAGCTCAACACGGGATAATTGAGTTCAACCACTTTCTTTCCGAACAAGAAGAAGAGCAAGCACTTGAAAATATTTGTTCATAATTTTTCAGAGATCAGACCTGGCACTGCGCAGAAGGTAGCATGGGCAGAGGTGCTGTTATGGCTTCTCTGCACACCATGGCACAGGGAATGGCTCTGTCTGGAGCCTTAGGGGTCCCCATGAGCAGGATAATCACTGGAAGAATGAAGAATGAATGATATCCATTAAAACATACAGTGCTCTGTATGGCTGTTCTGAATATCCCACCTGTTACAGACTGACTGCAACAAACCTATTTTACACAGAGTAATGTTTTTAAGTAAGGTGGAAGTGATGCTCCCCACTTAAAATCAGAAATACCATCTTCAGGGGTACAAGCACTTGATGTTGAAAAGGACATCCCTCAGCATTAACATAATGCCAATGAACGCACAGCTTGCACTCCCTGAATCAGTTAGATGGGATCACAGTGGAGATGTCTGAGGTGAAAAACAGTTTATCAGTGTGAAAGCCTTGCAGTAAACAGTGTCTTTAGCTCTGAACCCTATTTCAGATCAAATATTTTCAGAAGGTGGTTACAAAACACCTTTTTCCTATAGTTCTGCTCTTATCTTCCAGCTTTCTAACTCTGAGGACAAGTTGTGATAATTTCATGTTGCTGCTGGTATGTCCACAAAAACAGAGTCCCTGAAGAAGCAACAAATATTCATCAGAGTGTCCACCAGGTCTGCTGTATTAAACAGGAAAATAAAAAGACCACAACACATAGTCTCATTGTACCACAGATTTTATGATCTTTGAATAATAAATAACAGGTAAATAGCAAATGGTCAATTTAAAAGTGTCTTCCCTATGCAACAAAACTACAGGAATAACATTGGGACTTTTTTCTCCCCAGCTAGGCAGGTGAGGGGTGAAAATGGATGACAGACACATTGCTACACTTACTCTCTACAATGAATTCCAGCACTCTGTCCCTCAGAGGTTTTGTTCCATTCAAAACAAAAGGATAAAACTGGCACAAACTCTTTTATAGCATTTTATCCAGACCTTATTACTCTACAGGATGGCAATGTATCCTACAAGAAATTTGCAAATACAAAGATAGTTTTAAAGACTAGCTTGATGAAAACTTTTTAACTTGAGTCTTGTACATTCTTAGTCACTGGGTGGACTACAATGGATTACATAAAGTAATTTATTAGGCTATTTTGTAGAGAGAAACACCAAGAACACCATTTTCTGTATTACCCTTTATATAATGGGAAATGTTTGCTACCCACAATCAGATCTGACCCCGTGAATAAAGGGAATGTCCTTGCCAGTGCTCAAAATAACATCAAAAAAATTCTGAGGTATTTTGCAGGTATTCTATAAATCCACAAGGAATAAGCTGTTTAAAAAACCCCACAAAAGATCACACAAAACCCCCTTAAAAACACACTTTATCATACAGTTCATGCTGAACAGGAAATTTTATGTTCATTTTAGACCTGACTACACCAAACTCAAAATGCATTGGGAATGTCATTTGTACAACAGCTCTAAAAGACCACAGCAGTATCTATATCCACACTTAAATGCATTTATCCTGCTTATATCCTAAATTACCATCAGAATTTTGGAAGCATCCTGAGATGTTTGGGGATGGACTTCACGGACTAAAAGAGAACACTGTGTGCATTACATCTCAAAGATCAACAATGCCACAACACCACCATCCCACCCACCTGGTGACACTGAGCATTGGCAGCAGAAAAAACTGAACCAGGATTGTTCAGGAGCACTGCAGACAGACCCTGGATTGCTCATCAGTGCCTGAGTGGGAAATCTCACTTTCAGTGTTGCACAGGAGAAGCTCACATTTCTTTTAAGTTCACCACAATGTATGGTAACAACAGAGTGAGAAAAATCAACTTAAAAAAATTGCTAGTTTGAGGATAATGTGGACACAGACATCAGTTTCAACTGAATGCAGCGATCAGCCCTGGGACAGTCAATCTAAATGGTGGTAAGGACCCTGCAGAGAAGACCAGGGTACAGGGACATCGAAAGGTTAATGCCCTTTCCTTATCTCAACAATACCCACCAGTCTTAGAGTTTCTCTTATCTCTTCTTTAACTCTCTGTGCTCATTCCAATTCCCAGTTATTTCTGTAGCCTTTTTCTCCTTTAGCTCTCCTTTAAGGGATTCCCTCTAGACTGAGACTGCCTAAATCTGCATTTTCTTACCATCTTTATGAGAACTTAGTTCTCATAAGCTGCTATGTGTATTCACTAAGGCTGAGTTCACTTTTAGTGTTCAGTGATAAAAATTTATCTGGAAAGAAAAGTGTTTCTTGCAGGCAATGCAGAACCCTAGTGGGCACATGAGACCCAGGAACTATTATCCTTTGTCCCCCCCTCTTGCTATTTAAGACAATAAAAAAAGCCACTGAAAAGTTAATTGAAAATCTTTTCCCTTCCCGGTCCAACTCAGTCTGATTAAATACCCAAATCATCTGATTAAACGTCTTAGGCTGGGGCAGTAGAATTATTGATTTATGTTCAACAATCACTTCAACAGATACAACAGCTCACCCCTGCTGCTGCTAAACTGTCATAGTGTACATTTCCCTGTTCAGTTTATGCTGCACTAGATTATGTTCTCTAACAGAGGAAGTTCATCTTAACTCATTAGACAACTTCAGTCCCCCATTTTATTGTGTCATTACTGTAAATTCTTCTTAAAGATTCAAATAAAAGACTATAAAAAATTATGCATATAAATTAAGCATACATTTATATACATTCCCTAAAAAGTAGCATTTGTTTGTTGCTATGAAGCTCTCCTGCCACAAAGCCTTCCCAGCAGATGATTAAAATTACATAAGACATTTTTTTAAAAAAAAATTCAGCAAGTAATTTATGTTAATTCCTCATACTCGAATGCAAAATGTACTTGAACTTGAAAAGTTCAAGCATAAAACTTGGCAGTGTGAGATCAGACACAGCTGAAGATTATCCTGTAAAATCCAACCCACGTTTAAGAGCCTTACAGTGGTTTACAAACATTCTGCCACAAATGGAGTGCTGTCACTGCGTGCAACTCCATCTAGGGAAAAGTTCAGTGAGTATCCACAAATACACATAAATAGTAGGGGACAAAGTCAGAACTCCATTCTAAACTCTCATCCCAATTCAAGCCATTTGCACTACTTACAGACCCCATGAGAGGGAAAAGATTACACAGAGAAAAATCTATGCTGTCTATGTCCTGTATAATTCTTAATATTTACATTTTGATAGGTTGCAAAATTTCTTGAGCAAGCTGGTGCTGCAGTGTGGTACGAACAGCACATAGTAAGAAGACAAGCCTTGATACACAGATAAGACCATGGGGGATCCTGTTTTGCTTTGTTATTGCTTCATGTGTCAAATAATCAACTAAAACCCATTAGGTTTGACAAGTCTTTCATGAAGACTATGTCTTAAAGTTTAAGAGGGTATAAAGGAGGAAGGACAGAAAACAAAACAAATATTAACTACGAATTTTAAATAGGGGAGGGAAGGTGACAATCATTTAGCCAAAAAGTTCCCTCTGGTATTGGAATGCCAGCGTGTGAAAGCACAGATTCTTACGTTATCTAAATGCCACGATCCAAAGTCAACCACTTGTGTCTTTGTTTCCACACTCAGCACTAGGAAAGTTTCCCATTAAGGCACTGTAACCTGTATTTCTCAGGGTGGAAAGTCTGAAGTTGTGTTGAAAATATCACAGAGCTGAATCATTAAAAATTCACAAATTTCATCATTAATGATAAATATATGAAAAATGGTAGACAATTACAAAACATGCAGCAGTGATAGGTCCAGAAAGTTTTTTGGAAATTTTCCATGTTTGCTGTTTTATAAGTCAGTCATTAGGAGGCAGCAAATGGCTCAAAACCATGTGAGAAAACAAATCCTGAAGGAAATTGAAAGTGAATAGGACGGTAAGAACTAGAAGTGGGAAATTAATTCAGCTGCAAATGTAACTTTTTGACATTTTCCATTTCAATCAGATGTCAGGGTATGTAGAAGAAAATACTTTGTGACCTATTTGTTAAATAATTTGGTATCTCATTAATGGAAACCACACTCAAACTTTATAAGGTTGACTTGGGATTTTTGGTAATGTTAAAAAGGAAAAGGCTTATCCCAACCCATTTTCTTATAGTCTGATTTTTAAGTGGATATCACAACATTGTCCACATATATGCACAAGGAGCACAAAAAATCATGTCTCATCTCATTTCATCTAAAACAAACAGCTTATAACACAAAGTTCAGTCATACATTATTTCCAAGCTCTGTCTTTCAAAGAAAAATTTAAAAGTCAGTGTGGTTTTATCAGTACTTCATTAGCAACAATAATAATATCTTAGTCAGTAACATTCATACCTCTCTCTTCCTACCAGAATGCAGCATAAGCCAAGGTAAAAATAACACGAGAAGCTTTCTTAAAAATAAAAATAAACCTCAGAGTTTCTATTATGAGCGCCAACATTTCTGTAAAATTGCTAGTCTTATTTTATATTCTGCAGCCAGGAATCTGTTTTTAAATGCATTTATATCCTGAATCAAAACAGAATTGGAAAGGGAGAAACATTTTATATTCTAAGCAATCTTGTAAACAAGAAAAGATTAAAATATGGGCTAGGCTTGCTCACATCATTGCTTATGACATGTAAATTAATGTTTATTTCACAAGCTGTTTTATCTTCAACACAGGACAATGCGCTTATCTCTATCTCACTAAACAGTTATAGTAAGTAACAGATGATAAGTATTAAACCACACCAATATTTCTCATTAATAGATTCATACAGCTGAATAGCATTCTTAAAATACTGAATTTGCAATTAATCAAACATTCTCAGCTTTTCCATATTAATCATAAAATACAAATAATAAAAACAAGGCATAAACTTACTATTTGTTAGGTGTTCCCACTGTCCTGTGGTCTGAGTCACTGGGAAATAATTACCCCTAGGAAATCTGGTAAGCAGAAATACAATAAAAATAAACATTAGCATGCCAAAAAGAATAAATTCAGCTTTCCTGCAAGTATTTTTCCTCATAATACTTCACAGGCAAGGTTAAAAAAAAAAAAGGAATAAGAACCACAAAAAGCAAAGTTGAAAAAATATATATACACATTTAAAACATAGTCCAGCAGTGTTCAAGGATCCTTGCCTCTCAAACTTTAAAGCAGCACAGACAAATGTTGAGATGCCTATAATAGAACAAAAATCCAAGTTCTCAATCACTAGTTACGCAGTATGTGTCAGTAAGGAAGACAATTTCCAAAATAATGATTAATGTATTATCCAGATTTTTTCCTCTCTCTCTCTCTCTTTTCCCCTTCCCATTCAGGTTTTTCTTCTTATAAAATGCACATAGGTTTTTTCTTCCCTGTACCCTGACTCAGGCCTGGCTTTGAAATGCATTTCAATCTCTCAACACAGACTGCTTTCACTGCATTTAGAGTCCCACCAAGGCCCAGCTTTAAAAGCTACTGATTCTTTTTTTCTTTAGCCTTCCTCACAAAGGAAGGGTATTTTGTAAATTACCAGCTCGTTCAGATCAACAAAAGGTACTTTCATAGAAAGCCCCATTTGATTTTGCTCAAATTTGATTACAAGGATGGAGAAAAGGAAAGGAAGTCAAAAAGAAAAACCCCAGATGGCTTTTTCATTCATCTCAGTGAATGAGCTTTATCTGTGCCTTTTGAAACTGTAGCAGTGGAAAAGCATTTCTGTTGGCTTAAAAAACTTGACAAAAATTATTGGTTTGCCATTTCTCATGTAACTGCCATTGGGAACTGGATGAAAAGACTTTTTCATGGGATCGCCTGCTTGGATCAAAATAATGGAGATTAGGTATTTCATTATAAATTACAGTGGGAGATAGAGCAGGCTGTCATATTAATAGCAACCTGCTCATGGCCTTCAATGGTAGCTATTCTCCTAGACAAAGGACCAAGGGGGTTGTCTATTGAACTTGTACTTTAGGCCTGATCAATTTTCTATCATCAAGGCAAAAGGTGAGGTGACTAACAAAAGAATTCACACATGACTGACCTCATAAGCCTATAGATAAAACAGCTTAAAGAAACAAAACACATCCTGAAATTATGGGTGATAAACTGTATAAAGGAAAAAGAAGAAGAGAAATGATAGAAAAAGGGAGAGAAAGAGCACGTGGTCTATAATTCTCCCTCCCTTCTTAGGTGAATGGACATATTAAAAGCTACTTGTTTTCAGCTGCAGATAATTGCAGCCTTTGCTTTGCCATGTTCTGCCTTAAATCCTTCCATGTACTTTTTCATCCAAGATCTTCCAGTAATTTCATTCACGAGTAACCACAGCACTGAGTTTAACACAGAACTTCCCAGAGCTGTAGCTGCACACAGGATTATACATAACATCATAGGCAAGAAGGTGTCACACAAGCATTACAGTTATAATCAAATTACAGGAATGGCTATGAACCTTTGGGTTGCTATCATTTATATAAAACCTTGCTAATTAAGGCGAAGTTGGACATCCGAGCTATATAACAACACCTCCCAGGGTTTGAAAGCCTTGACATTTTTTCTGTCACTACGATGGCACACAATTTTATACAGAGTGCAAAACAGCATGTAAAACGCTTGTAATATATTTAGGTACCCTTACAAGTGTATTATTTGAATTTCTTCCCCTGCTTCCTAGGAGATGAAGACCCTTCTACAGCATTAGCACTGGGCTTTGCTGATCAGCAAGAGATGCAGAGGGTGAAACCTCCATTCTCCTGAAGCCAAACACATGGCAGCAAAATTTTCTCTGATCTCTGTCAGGATCAACATTTCCTCCAGTTTGCTGTACAGGTGGAAACTCAACTACCCAGAACACTTTTATGCACGGAACTATGGTTCTCACTACATCTTGACTCTGTAGATATTTCCCATAGGCTGTTAAAATGACATTTGCTAACTAGGGCAAAACTGTAGAATCATACAAATATTTGTATATGAAAGCTAAAACATGAGCTAAAGCAGCTGAGAATTCCCCTTCCAGCCAGCTAAGAGCAGCTCAGGTGTAAATGGCACCCACAGTTTACCTGCATCACACCAGGGGAGATGACAGCAGCCTAGGATTTGGTTTCAAGCTCCAGCTACACAACCACCAAGAAGCTGGTGTGTGCCAAGTTTTCTGAGATATTTAGGAATTTCTCCTTTTAGCTCCACCGCTGCAGTGATACTGCAGTTTCAGAAATGGAGCTTGTCACTGACTCATGGCCCTTTGCCACAGATCACAAATCCACCTATCAGCACAGCAGTATTTATGTAAAGACACTGAAATAATCCAGGCTAAAAAGGAGCACATTTTAGTGAGCTAAGATTCAGAAACAGCCAGATAGAACACATGGGAGGTGACAAACGGGGTGCAGGGGAGGAAGTTCTGAGCCACAACTTTCCTGCAAAAGCCAATGGATTGTTGAATTATGGAGTCCTACTGAAAACAAACAGACCTTCATTAGCATACAGAAACATTAAATAATTCACTGTAAACACTTTCTGGAAGCAAAGACAAGATGAAGGCAAGCAAAACAGCAGCAGTATGTGTTAAGTCTTGGCTGCCAGCACAAAAAACAGAATCAGTGACAGAGCACATACACCCCCAAGCAGCTCAGATACACGAGATCATTGATGAAGCCCTAGTGGTAATGATATCTTTCCATTATGCCAGAGATCTACTGATGATTACTAAATGATTAGCAATTAATCCCAACTTTATATCCTCTGTGAGGGGCTGTACTGAGTAGTTACAGGGGAAAGAGCTCTTGTAATCATTGTAGATAGCTCTCTGAAAGTATTGCTTCTGTGCTCAGTGGCAGCGAGAAAGACAAATTGAATATTAAGAGCTATTTGAAAAAAAATACAGACCAGGCAGAAAACCACATATTTTTACATCATCAACATAATTTGAATACCCTATATTAAAAGGCAGGAGCAAGGCAATGTATTAAAAAACCCACATGGATATGTGTCATTTCAGAAGAAATCATTAGGCAAGCAGTGACTGCCACTAAGACACAGACTTGAGGGACAGAACACAATTCACATGGGACTTTATTTTTAAGTACACACTGTATTTCCCACGCTGGACTTCCCCATATTGATGAAGTATTATTGTCCAACCATTTACTCTTTATGTTAAAAGACTATTTCTGTAGCACAGGTTTAGATACACCTACTTCTGGGTAGAAGCTCCAATAACTGGAACAAGGAGACAGAACCAGTAATATTTGAGATTATTTTTAGACTGCAAAAAATAATTGATTCAAAGGCTGGCTTAATATTTGATAATTGTCAAATAGCAAGCCCCTGTAATAACCAGAATTAATATCTCCTAAAGCAGCTTTCATGAGAATTTGTGAATAGTTATTTCATTTTTGAATTATAACATATGTTAATCAAAATTAACTTTCTCAGGTAAGTGAACAAGACTCTTTCTAAGCTTAACCTTTGCGTTCTGTGCTCCTGTAAGACTCTATCTGTCTGGACATACTGACTCCAGGGAAACAGCATCATTGCCACTGTTACTGAAATTCATATGGAAAGAGCACTCTGACTAAGACACAGCCAGCCAGGTAGTGTCATTATAAAATACATGTCCACATAGTGGGCCAAGACAGTCAAAACCTCGAGAATAACTCCCCGTGTTAAAAAAAAAAAAAAAAAACTGAAAAGCTCTTTCCCCTGGCTTTTGCTGATTTTTGTCTGAATTGTGTTTGGTTTGTTCTCAGCTCCCACATCACATTGTCACATTTTTCTCTCATTCATCACCTCAGTGCCAGAGGCCTGCAGAATAAACAAGGTCTGTTACCCTCCATGTCTATCAGCTTCCCCAGTCAGCACTGACCCTTTGAACACAACAGCCGACTGCTTATTGCTATCCCATTTGTTCTTGGGGACTTCATGAAAATTTGGGGGTTTGAAAGTGCATGTCAGGTTTTTTCTTTCCAAAATTTTTCTTGAATATATTCTCTGAATAATCTTTGCAAATAATTATTGTTACAGTGCCCTGCAAAGAAGTGCAGCAGACATAAGCAGAATGGCTGAACACAAGACATTATGCTGAGTGAAATGTCATTTTCTGGTGAACAAACTGACACATTCTTACATGTGTCTCTGAACTTCATGAGTAACATTCAGAAGCCCCTATTTTCACTATACCCAGTTAGAAAATTGTTTTCTATTAAAATTCAACATGCTTTGTAGAACAACAACAACAAAAAAACAAATAAGGAAAACTTTCTTTTGCCTATCAACAGGGGAACACAGATTTACAAGACACTTTTTCCAATGAAGGAAGACAATAACACTGATATTTCTTAGCCCAGCTTGGGGCTGTAGAAGGTTCATTATCAGCTTTACTGGTACTGGGCAGGAAGAGAGCTAATATGTGTAAAGAGCCTGTCACTTTTCATTAACATTTTAAATCACTGAGGTTGCTAAACTCAAGCAGTATTAATAGCATTTGAGGAAGCAATGCTATTGATCAGAGAGATGGAAAACATGAGCTTGCTTGACTGGGGGCTTCTAACCTCAAAACTATAAATATCTCCAAAATAATTTCTGGGAATATTTGAAGGTATGTCTAAGCCAGGAAGATCTGCAGGCACACTGAGAGACACAATTAGAGTAAAAAAAAAATCTCGATAGAAATGGTTTGCAAAAGATTAGCTGTGATTCAAGGGTCGCTGCATTATTTTTACTCTCAGAAATCATGAACTACAGAAACGTAGTTGAGGAACAGCACAACAGTTCTGCACCAAAGGATCTGGATCAGAAGCTAAACCTGAATCTACAAAGCTATTGCAAATAAAAGCATGTATCATACTGGAAACCTCTTAGCCAGAATAAAGCATGCACTGAATGCCATGTGAAATGATCTTTTTGCTTTAGTTGCTTTTCAAGGATTACTGTTTAGCTGTGGATACTGCAGATTAAAAGATGCAGTTAATTTGAAAGAGCAGCAGTCTAGAAAACAATCTGCAAGACTGAAATATTGGACCTTATTCTAAAAAAGACTTCAAAAAAATCATTAAAACACAAATATGCACTTATATTCCAAAAATGGAGCTTTGAGTTGAACATTAAAAAAAAAAAACTTTGCAGAGGTAAAGACAAATGTGCAAGGAAAATAAAACATCCTCCATAGCTTTGGAAACTGGTTAGAAAAATGTCTATCAGGAATGGTTTAGTTATAACAGATTCTGTATTTAAGACAATTTCTTAAGGTTTCTTCCAGATTCTTTTTCCCTTATTATTTTACATTAAAATAATTAAACACAAAAGTACCTGAAAATATAATTTCATCCAATCCTGATAAAACTGTCAAATATGTCAAGATTTAAACTAACTTTTTCTCAAAATATTATAAAACCATGACGCTGTCTAAGCCAAACAGAATTATCAGTTACGTCCCTGTCCCATTATTACTCCACGGGGTAGGAGTGGTTGTTTAGCTCTCTTCCTAAACCTTCCTCTTTCCCTTCTGAATCTTCAGCTGCATAAACCAAACGTGAAACTTCATTGCATGTGCCTTTGAACTGATGAAATGAGAATGAACCTGCTCACAAAGGACTACAGCATCAAGTCAAAAAATCCCCATACATTATAAAAATCTGCACCAACAGCCTGAAGGAGATATTCCAACATATGAAGATACAATGTAGAGCAATCTTAATACTTGGGAAATATTATATACTAATTAAGTAAATGAAATTAAGATCTCTCTCTGTATAACCTCTGTCCATGTCAACCTTAAACCGACAGTATGGTCTCATGGTTATCTTTAATTGGAATTCTATGTTCCAGCCTAACACAAGTGATTTCCACATCCTGACAACTCCAGGATTCAATTACCATGACAACATGAGCACATAATTATATACACGCCTTGAAAGCCAATGTAGAGGAGTGGAAAGCATGCAGAGAACTTTGTGTTTTACCTGCACGCTAAATAAACACACCCTGACTGGAGTGCAGGTCTTTTAAATGTATTTTTAAGAGGATCCTAATGGTCAGCAAAATAGTGAATTAAATTTATTTGAATTCAACAAAATATGTTAGACAATAAGGTTATCTCAAACTTCATTTTATTCAATTCCATGAAAAAAACCTCAAGGAGTTAATAAAAAAACTTTTCTATGCTGTTCAGATTTTGAATAGACATTTCATATAATTCTAAACACTTCTAGGTTGTTAGATACTGATTTGTGTAAGTGGTTTCATCTAGGAATTTAGCATAAAAAAATGTTTATTAGAATACTTATGCAATGACAATTACAAGTAGTTTAAAATCTCCTTTTATGGTAATAGAGCTTTCCTGTAGAGGCTTAATGAGCTTTAAAAATTGTGTCTTCTAGTTAAACATTTATTTTTAGGACATGCTTTTTAAAAAATCCCCATTTTTTCTTATATATTATAGCTTATTCATCTCTGTTCCCAGTAACATATTTCAAAACAGTTGTGAATAATTCTAATTTCAGTCTGTGTGCCCACTTAGTGCTAATTTTTAATCCCTATGTGTTATCAACAAATACTGCAGTTATCAGCTATTATCAGCTGTGGTGGCTTCTGAGGTAATAAAAAGTATCTTTAGAGGACTGAAGTCACCAAACTCATTAAACAGGACACTGAAGTTGGCAGCTAAGCTGGGCATTAGTTTCAGCTCTTGAGCAGGGAGCAGAGTATATTACTGCACTTCTGAGAATCAGTCCAATTCATCAGTTATATCAGTGCAGTGTCCCCTGCTGACACAGTGTTTTGGGAGGAAGGAAAAAATTGTTTTTGCTGTAAAATGTCAAAGTAAAATGGAGTTAAGACTTTAGAAGTATAGGACTAGTCACTATTTTCTCTAGAGAGAACACCCACTTTTTCCAGGACACAGAGCCTTTCACCTTTACAAGCTCTGATTTTGTCAGCACATGGAATTTGGCCACTGCTTTCAAAATCTGATCAGAAGCTTCTCGTTGGTGACACTTAAAGCTCACTAGTACATGGCAGCAGCTTTGATATTCCTACTTTCCCAAAGTGTTGTGCTAAAGGAGCTTGAGCAGATAACAAAGCTGAACCAGAAACAGGAAATAGCACTCAACTCTCCGATTTCAAAGAGCAGCACTTGCATTATTAAATGGATAAGAGTATTCATATGCCTTACTTGTCCCCATGAATAG
Source organism: Entomyzon cyanotis (assembly GCA_024500445.1). Classification (NCBI taxonomy): domain Eukaryota; kingdom Metazoa; phylum Chordata; class Aves; order Passeriformes; family Meliphagidae; genus Entomyzon; species Entomyzon cyanotis. Next base: position 756,430 of record JAKEPQ010000781.1, read on the forward strand.
AATGAATGTGTTTGAATGTCCTTCAGAAAAAGATACAGAAAAGAAAATCTCACACAGGTATGAAAACATTAAACAAGCACTTCCTCTGGGGGAGAAAGAAGACATTCTGAGTTTGTTTAAATGAATGACAATACTCTCCTGGACCTTTAATGGGAGCAAGACTTTATCTGAGATAAGAACCAAAGAGACAGAGTGAGCTAGGGTAAGAAAGAGGGAAGTTATTTCTGAGAGTAATGACTTAAAATAGATTTCATCCAGTCTTGCTGTGACTAAACAAATGTCTTTCATGAAACCAGAGAGAGCAGAAAGACTGGGAATTCAATGAGAGTGCTTCTGTGACAATGTATGTCACCACAGACTGTTTATCCCACTCTAAGCCCCCACAATTCCCAACAACCCAGGAGGAGATTCTGTGGAAGTTCTTCACGGTGATCACTTCAAGCCCCCAAAACACTGAAACCAATAGCTTCACTTCCAAGGCAGGGAGTCTCTCAACATGTAGCCTCGGAGCACAAGAAAGATGTGCAGACGTCTGGGAACAAACTGCATTTTTTTCTTCAGTGGTAGCCAGGAACAGAAATATTTCTGTTCTAATTTGGCTGTATAAACCCAAACAACTCAATATTTATATGCCATATTCACCAAATTTGGTAGGTAAGGTCATTTGACCAAGCAAAATATTCAGACCACAAGTCAGGTTGTCAAATGACTAAAAAAAAAAGAGGATAAAGAAAAGTTTCCACATGCTAGAACAAAACCAGTAGCTTTGCAAGCAAAGAACCAAGATCATGGTCAAACATTAAAAAAAAAAAAAAAATTAGCATCCCAAAAGCTGTAATATTGTTCAAACCTTCTGATAAAATTAGGTAGATGTGCAATAACGGACAACAAGGTCTCAATTTTACAGAAACTGTTTCTCCCACTCGTAAGGCTGGCATAATTATAATACATTTCTAATAAATCTACTTAAAGGTGTAGTCTTTTTCACCTGTATATGGTGGCTAACAAGGGTAGTTATAAACAGGAATTCTTAGTTTGAAAACCCCAAAAATTAATTTAGCTAAACAGTGTATTGCTTGAGAAGTATGATGAGAATAACATTTAAAAAGAGTTCTGTAACTATAGATTTAACTATTTGCAATCCTTTGGAAAGTTCTTAGATTACCAAAGCAAACATAATCCTTATGAGGAAAAAAGAAAACAAACAAATAACAAAATGAAAACCAAACCAAAACAAAAAATAAAACCACAAAAAAAATCCATTACGCTTGTAGACTTGTTTCAGTCTTGAAATACATCACACATGAAAGTGCTTTAATTCCTTCCTGCTGGCACTGGTCTTTTCCCATGTCTTGTGAAAATCCCAGCCAAAAAATGGCAATGGGGTCTCCTAAAGAAATTGCAAGGTTTATTTTCTTTTTTTTAGTGGCATTTTTTATTATTACTATTTTTTAAAATAAATTTAGAACGGAATTTCTATCCTTAGTATTCCTCTGGATCTTGAGCATTTTCCAAACACTTTCACAGCCCATATTAAAGAAATAACACATATTGGGATGGTTGTATTTATAGCAGAACTTCAGTCATTATCATTCAGCTCTAATTCCTCCATAAAGACTGTATTAACATTTCTTTGAAGGATTTCATCACATTGATGAATTCAAAAGGTTTTGCTATTTTATAAGTTGTGACTGGAACAGCAGTTTGACATCAGAATAATGAATTTAACCAGCTTTCTGATTATCATGCCAAATTTTACATCCCCTGGGCACCTAAGGTAATGTCTGTTCTTATCCCACAATCTATAAACCTTCAGCTATTTCTGTTATTAGTTTTTTGAGTCAGGTTTTGATCCCCAGTAGATTCCTACATCATAAAAGAGGTCTATTTTCCTTGCATGAAGAATTCAAGGGTCAGGAATAGGCAAAGAAATGTTTGATCTGAAGATCTTATGCACAACTTTGTTTTAAAGTTTTTCAAGTACTTAAAACTTTTAAGGTATTTGGAAGTAGCATGCCTAGTTTTAACTAAAGACATGGTGTCTCTATCTCAAGCATAGAGACAGAGAAAATAGAATCACAGAATAAGCTGAGTTGGAAGGGACCCACAAGGATCATCAAGTCCAACTCTTAGCCCTGCCCAGGACACCCCAGGAATCCCAGCATGTGCCTGAGAGTGCTGTCCAAACACTTCTTGAACTCTGTCAGGCTTGGGGCTGTGAACACTTCCCTGGGGATCCTGTTCCAGTGCTCAAACACCCTCTGGTGAAATACCTTTTCCTAATGTCCAACCTAAACCTGCCCTGACTCGCTCTGTGCCATTCCCTCAGGTCCTGTCACTGTCACCAGAGAGAAGAGATCGCTACCTGCCCCTCCACTTCCCCTTGTGAGGAAGCTGCAGACCCCAAGGAGGTCTGACCTCAGTCTCCTCTTATCCAGGTCAAACAGACCAAGTGACCTCAGTGACTCCTCATACAGTTTCACCTCTTTCAAAGGCATCAGGAATTACTTTTTTTCCTGGCCTCCTTTCAATATCACTGTGGTGGTACCTCCTGTCATCATGAGCATGACACTTATCGTAATTCCCAAGGCCAGTCCGCCTTCCTCTGCATCCCAGCTTTCAAAATAAGCAGTAGTTTAGAAATGTCCTCTAGAAGAGCCTGGTGGGGCTTTCCTTACAGGACTGAGGGGAAAAAGTATAGGAACAGCCCTGCCAGTGCCATGTCAGGGATAAGAAGGGGAAGTGGTGCTGCAGAACTCCTGTGCAGCTCCTGGGGACACAAGGTTTTCCCCTTGCAGGGCACACAGGATCAGACACCCTCATGCACACTTGGTACCTAAACAGCATTCCCAGGTAGGATCGGGCTGTACCTTTGGACAATTTTAATGGGAGAATGAATTCAAGGGTTTTTGCCATTTTCTATGCAGTGACACAATCACCAGATTGCTTGATGTCATAACAGATAATTTAACCAGCTCCCGATCAATCATTTCTAAAAGTTTACATTCACTGGGAATTTTAATGTGCTTGTCAGAGACCTCTGGCAATTTTACTATGCTGTCAAAAAGGTGCCTTGGATGGGAAAATGCTCAGGTAAAATTGCATTTGGCAAATCTATTAAATCAGCATTGCCAAGAAAACTTGGCACCTTTGAATTCGTAGAGGGGAAGGGGGGTTGTGGTCCCTTCCTGTCAGCTCCACTCTGCTGCTCCTTCCTGCTCACAGCTTTCCCTGCCCCAGCCTGGGTCCTTCCCCAGACTGCAGCCCTACAAGAACTGTTCTTCATGGGGCTGCAGTTCTCCAGGATAAACCTGGTCCAGAACACCCTCTCCATGGGCCACAGCTCACCCAGGGAAAACCAGACTGCTGGATATTTCCTGAATGTACCTCACAAGTCTTAAAAAGAAAAAATGAAAATATATCTTCAGCTGCTGCTGAAAAGCAAGGTCCTTTATTTTCTGCCATCCTTCTCCACTATTCTGAGACAAGATTTTACAACATACAGACCTAGTAGATTATGGTCTGAAGTAAATCCCACAAAAGAACAGTCTGGAAAAGTACAAAGACAGCTTGCCAGGGCATTTATCTCTTCTCGTTAAGCCTCAAAACACAGAATGAGTATATATATGTAGTCTCCCAAAAGGCTGAAAATAGTAATAGGCAATCCCAGTAGCTTGAGGTGCTGCCTACAGAGGGTATGGTACCGTTCTGAAAATCAGTTAGGGAAGGGAAGGGTCTTTTTGCTCACCATGTAGGGATTCACTTGGGATTTTTTAATAAGGAACACTGAAACAGAACTTGACTGTCTCGTGTGCACTAGGTGGAGGAATTGCTGGATGAAGCCACAGTACATAGCATTGCCTTTAAAAAAAAGAATCTCAGAATGGCTCACCACAGCAAGGGAAGACAGGTTAGGAAAAATAGCTGCACAGTTTCTGACAAATGGGAAGAAATCAGAAAAATGTATGTTCCCACTCAAGCATGGCTCCCTAAAACTGTAGACAGTTGGGGCAATTAATATTTTAACAAAAAAATGTTACAAATGGGACTACACACCTTGCATAGTAAATTATCTCAGCAAATACTTTTTTTTTCCTCTATGCAAAACCATAACCTCAAGAACAAGCACTTCATTATCTAGCTAGAAGTTTAGGCACTGTAATTTGGAGATATACTAGGAACAAATTGGATTAAATAGGAAAAATATTAAAATGTTATGTTTGTTGAACATATGGGAAGTTTTAATAACTCATATAAATTGTTTTTAATGATAAAACTTAAGAAGATGCAGGTACACTTAATCAGCATGGTCCACTGAATACACAGAATTCCTTGGTCTAGGCCCTATCCTCACTTCTCTCCATTAATCCCTTCTTGCCTCAGAGAAGATAAATGCAGACCCACAAAATTATTTCAGGTACTTAAACTCTTGGTTATCATATCGGGGATTTGAAAAGAGATTTTGGACCACAAGTTTCTGAAATACAGAGAAATAGAGGGATTCATCTTTTATCTCAATATATTTCTAAAAAAAGTTAAGTATTTGCTACTGTTATGAAGTACAAACATGGCCTGTATCTTATTTTCTAGTTCAGCATGTAACTAAAAATAAATGGCCAAAAGTTCTTCCTTCTGAATTTGGAAATAGTTGGTTGTATGTGATTTATATCAGCCCCCTCATTACAGAAAACCTTGTCAACATATGATTGTGTGTATAACAATTACAGAAATTCAGAATTCTCAGTGTTTTCTTTAGATGAGCTGATGGGCTGTGAGAGGTGCTGGAGTGACAAAGTCCTCTTCTGGATTGATAAGTACAGAGAATAGCAATGGGATTTTCATTTGCACCTTCCTGGGTATGTAATTTATCCCTGACCCTGAGAAGTGCGATGTCGCTGTTGAGCGGCTAGCTGAGGAATGACCCAAGTTCTCAGACAAGGAAAGAGAGAAGAGCTTTATTGTTTTGAATTCCATATATATAGAGTTTACAGAGGTGCCCCAGATTGGTCAGCCCGAGACCTCCCCCTAGGCCCAACTGGCCAAGCCCGAACTGACCTAATCCGGAGAAGTTGTTTGCAAAACATCCAAACTTTATCTTTGTTTATGAAATATAACAAAATGTTCTCACGAGAAAGACCTGTGCTAGTCACAGTGCCCATTTCATCATTCCCCCTCTGCTGAGGCTGCTCCCAGTGCACCAGGCTGCTTCTCACTCGGGAGCTCACAGGGAAAGAGCATCAGCTCCGTGCAGCCCAGAGACATGAGGGAAGAGCTCTCCATGTGGGGCTGATCCTCCCCTCTCCCCCAGCATTGTCATTGACCATTGCAGTTGGTACACTTGCAGGCTCATGTTTTCTCTGGATGAAAGGACTGAAATTAAAACCTTCTGCTAAAAGTTAATTAAAAAACCAACGGCAAGGAATACCTGATCATTGAAGCATTTTGTACATTCACGCTGTCTGCATAAGAGGCTTTTTTGGGGTTATTTTTAAGGTATGGGACATTTGGATTTGTTTTCCTCTTTAGAACTATAAGGCACCATTCCACTGTTTGATACAATATTGGGGGGAAAAAATCCCTACCCCAAATCACCTGGGTTTTGCTGCCCAATTGAAAAAGTATTAATTATGGAAGGAGAAAAAAAGGGCTGGAATGTATGCAAACAAGTTACATGTAAATTTGTTCAACAGATTATTCTTTTGTTCAAAAACAAAGCACAGTTTTTACCTTAGAAAAAAATCCAGTATTAAGAACAACAGAATCTATATTTACTACAAAGGGAGGTTAATCAAGATAAAACAAGTGGGATCCAGTCTTAAAATTCTCATCTGATGGTGAATGTCACACAACAAATAAGCATGAAATATTTCTGCATATCTTCAATATTCTAATTCAGGAGAGATAAGGGTGAAGAGGGCAAATAATTTCACACAATAGTGATGAAACTAGAAGATGAAAGGGAAACAAGAAGCAAGAAAAAAGGAGGCAGAAAAGTTAGATTTTATAAAACACTAAGGTTAATTTAAATGGTATCTATAATCTGGTAGACATTAACACTGTGATTTTAAATTTATCATGTGGAGTGTCTATACACACTTTAAAAACTTTTACTTAGAGACTTTTGAAGTGACATCTTTGAATTTGGATAGGCATGGACAAAACAGAAATAAAGGTTTTCTGGGTGCCATTTCATAACTGTAAATTCATACAGGTGAAATTCATACCCTGTGACTGCAAAACAAAGAACAGGCAAAGCTTGCTCTAGGAAATTTCAATGGGATTTTTAGTCAGTCCTGTTGTGGAAAACGTACTGAGTAACGGTATTTGATATTCGGTGTCTCCTGCAAACTGACAGTATTGGAATTTCCCTTCCTGAAAGTACATGTTTGATATCTGGGCTTCTTTTTTCCCCTCTACTCATTTATATGTGTGTGGTTTTCCTTTTAACCCCCCACCCTTTTTTAATTGAAATAAAACTCTGGGGAAAAAAAAAAGCAACAGAAGATCACAGGATGTGAAGATGCCATTCTGGGAACTAGCAAGCAGTCTCAACAGTGAAAGAAGCCAAGTGATCTTTCAAGTGGGCTATTACTGTAGTTGTAGGAGCAGAATAATGAAACTGAACAGAATAATTGGCCTAAATATCTGGTTTGAGGGCTGGTACAGAGAAAAGAGCATGAAAGGCTCTACTAAAACCACAGAAAGGTGGGTGTTCCTGCAATCAGCACAGAAAAAAAGCATTGGAGAAGTCTGTAAACTAAAGAAGAGGGGGAGGGGAACCATTGGAAAGAAATCCAAGCAGAGGAGGGGGAAGGGGGGAAAAATGCCCACTAAATCTGAAAGTCTAGAGGAAAAGAAAGCAGTTGATTGTATTTGCTGACATTCCAAGGATGGCAGTTGGGAAACAGCAATCAGAGCAGCACTATCAGGAGGTACAACCTGTAAGAGAAATACGGGTGGCTCCTGACATATATGTAGGAACACTTTTATGTATTTTTAAAACAAAGACACAACTTGTATATATATATATTGAGAGAGAGGTACATATATATATATATGGAAAACTTCAACTATTACTTCAAAGAGAAAAGAAACAACCATCAACTCTCAGCTGGTCATTTCCATTAGCTGAAGATTTATCATATGACTTCTAAATTGCAAAGCAGTGAAGTCAGCAAACTCAGATGTTATGATCATCCACATCAGCATTTACATTAGAAAACATATGACTATGTAAGATCCAGTTTAACCATGCTCTATAGCTGCATATCAGAGATTCTTGCAGTGATTGATGTGAAAGATTAGGGTCCCATCATTTTCCACACCCTATGTGCCTCCAACAGTAAGTCTGTAAGTGACCACAAACAGTCCAACCTCAAATGCATCCTATTTTTAGTCCTGATTAAAGAAACAAAAAATGCAGCTGATATTCCTGATAATGAATGATTATTAAAATGATAGATGATATAATAGATGATAGATGAATAGATGACAATTAGAATTACATCACACTTTCAAAAAACTTCAGTGAGGTATATTCTGTATAAACAGAATTCCCAATTTTAAGTGACAAAGAAAATAAGTAATTTTTCATTGTCTGCTTTGTTCTAGAGTTCTATAAAATCAAGACCCACTAGCAGGAGTCCTAATACAAGTGGCATGAGAGTGCTAAGAACTTCAATACAGAGAAACATGTCCCTAAAAAAGTGGGAAACTGATATAAGTTTCAAGTTTTTTCTAACAATCCAGTAAAACTGGCTAATTTAAATTTCAAAATGTCCAGATGATACTTTGAACATTAATCCATATGTCAACAGCTAAATAAAAGCAGCTAAAGGAAAGTGATTGACAAAGAAAATTATGTGCTAGTATCACAAATATTGAGAAGGAAATATATTTCTAGGTAAATATGCAAAATATACAAGAAGAGATAATATCATTAGTAGACCAGCTGTTATGATTGGGAGCAAAAGACACATTTTGGGCTGCAAAAGTCTTTGCATAAAGCACACATATTTCTGAAGGCATCTCAGTTTTTAAAAATTCTTACACTAAAAGGTGTCTCTGCTCTACTTACATCAACAGCTGATCACAGCTACAGCAGTGGTAGAGATCAAAACCTGAGTGCTCAAGCAGCTCAGAATGGACTGGTTAATACAGACTTATTCTAAAGAGAAATCTTTCCAAAGAAAAGACATTGATATCAGAGGAATAAAGAAATTATACAGGAAAGAAGTTGAAAAGATGCATTTTCTCAATTATTGGATAAGATTGATTTATTTTATTCAATTGCTGTTGGATAGTGCATGTAAGTCCCACATTCATTTGGGCAACCCATCTTACATATATCCTTCACACTGTTATATTCACAACATCCTGAAGAAACTACCACTTTGCCATTTATCTCACTTTTTATGCAGAGAAATAATGAAGGAAAAAAAAAGAGAGAGAAATCCCAGTGCCATTAAAATGGCACAATTATCACAGAATTAGATTGAATGGGAGCTCCTGAGCGAATTGTTTGAGGTCATACACAACTTCTGTGCTACAGCAAAGGACTGTGTATCACCTTCAGAGTGCCCAGCACAACCAGTATATCTGAGCTTATCTTCTTTTTCATAGCTAATGCCTCCTCTAAAAACCTTTCTGGTAACACCTTCAGCTTAGTTACTTGGCTGAGAAGGAAAACAAACTGAACAATAACCTGCACTGTAGCTGTACTGGCTCTGCACCCCCCACTGTCATGACTTCTCTTGTTAAGAGATTCTGCTTCCCTCCCAGAACTGCTGAGGGTTTCAAATGATAAAGCAGTTTAGTAAAAGTAATTTCTTTTACTGAAACTGAAGGAGCTGGAGCTGGTGCTGTTTTGCTTCACTTTTCCAATGTAGCTAATTCATAGCCCACTTCATAAAAGTTAAGAGCATGGTATGAAATAGTTGCATAAATGAACAAAAATAATTAATAGGTATACATTCTGAATTCTGAGCAATGGCTCTTTGAATCCCTGTTTCTTGTTTGAACTGCAAAGCTTCTTAAAAATTACTAACTCCCAGAAAACTGAAATCTGGTGGTGCTAAGACTACACATCACTTTGACACCAGATAACTTGGACTTAATCTAAAGTCTCCTGTTTACCCCTGTAGGATTTGCATTAGTGCCTCTATGCCCTTAGGCAATGATAAAACCAGAACCACTGGAAAGGTATTCTGCAGAAAGGTGACACGATCTGGATAAGCTGTTACTTTTGGAGATGCACAGTGTCTCTAGCCTTCTCTTTGTAACACAGCCAAATACTATTGAAATTCCAAACTTGCATAAATAATTTAGATAGATCCTTCCCATGTGAGGTTACAATTTAATTAATAAGTTTCAAGGCACCTGTACGACCATCTAGTCTGACCTCTTGCGCTACAAAATCTGCAGAATTTCACCAAGTGGGGAGAATTTCTGGTTAAAATACAGCAAGGACCAAGCTTCTGGGCTAAGTCATGAAATGAAACAAAATCAAGATGTATGGTCATAGAAAAGATCAGTGTTCCTATTAATTTAAAAAATTTCTTTGTGCTCATACACAAATACAGGGAAAAAAAAAATAAATGATGGACTGACAGTGCTATTGCATTAATTCTTAGTTTGTAATTTACCAACTCTTTATATAAGAGCGGTCCTGGAGAGCAGTCTGGAAAAAACAGAAAATGTTTCATAGAAACATTATATAACTTTGTTGAATAGGATATTATAAATAATTAATCCTAATGAAACACCTGGGGGATCTTCCGGCAGGAATTAAACAGGAAAGAAAGAGTGATTGGCCTCTGTCTATTTTTTTTTTAAGAAACCCAAAGACACCAACAGTGACTGCAGAATCTCAGAATTTTTGTAGGGTTTGTACTGATGTTAGTTCTAAAGAAAAAGTTTACTGTGTGTTAAAGGCCTTTTCCCACCTAAATGATTCTATGATACCTAAAAAAGAAATTAGGAATAGCTACATAATTGTTGCCTAGTACCTCTCTTAAAAGGACAGTTCATTATGATATTTCAAACCCAGCAGTTTTCGGCCTTAGCTTCAGAGAGCCACATATATGTATCTGTGCCTCAAAATAAATGTTTCAATGAATTATCACCTTTTCTCAAGCAAAATTTTATTAAGGTTTAGTTTAAACCCAAGAACATCTCTGATAACTGACTGCAACACAATAAACTGGAACATAAAGGAGATGCTGCAATACTTGAAAAAAAATGAATAATGTTCTACCTGGCTAAATCAAGTTATTGCATAAACCATCACTTTGCATTCTTCAGAAGGCAATTGTCATCCACCATCACAAAGCAGTTACATCTTCCTGAGCCTCCAGAAACTATTAAAAATGAAAATAATCCTTGAAAACAAACAAATAAGAACTTCCTCATGGGTCTTTTTTCAGGGTTTATTTAGTTTTGAATCCTTTATTGCAAAACTCATGTAATTAAAAAAAAAAAACTTTTCTGGTTATTTCGAACATATGTTAAAAGTTGTCTCGCATTTTCAAAGCTCTTCATTTACTTTTTTCCACACCTGTAATCAGTTGATCTCGTATTGTTCCTCCTGCTTTTACAGGATCTTTAGGATTTCTTCTATGACTCATGCCTTCTCTGCACCTTCCTCCTTTTCAAGCTACTTGCTTGTACCTCTGCTTCACTGACTCCATAATTACAAATCTTATCAGAAAATATTTCTTCTCTTTCCTAATATTTTTCTTAGCTTTTTTACTGAGAAATTATTTGGCTGACCATTATGCACAATTCTCATTCCTTTTGTACTTAAACTCACTATGTTTGGAAATCCAGAATGTGAAAAAAAGCTATGAAGAGCAGTGTGTGCTGTGCATGCACAAATGGGATGTATAAATTATGGGGATTGCTGACAAAAGGGGGAGATTACAGGAATCACTGGGAGTTATAGGGAAGCATTAAGGTACTTAAGAATACAAGTCTCCACGAGACCTCAATAGGATTTTGTATTCCTAAAACTCTTTGGTGGGCTTTTGTTTTGTTTTAAACACTACAACTAGTAATAAACAAACAGCATTTCATTATACTATAGTCTTACTCAAAAACTCATCATTAAGGTTCACTAATTTGAAGTAAAATGGTGTTACAAGAAAATATTCACAACAGAAATGTAATTGACACTAAAAATAAATAGAAAGAACAGAAACTTTTGAATATCCTGAAGTTCATAATTAATTAAAGACAAAACCAAAAGATTCTCTCTGACTATATAGTAACACTGTTTTCCTATTTTCCCTTTAATCTTCCTTTCATAACATAGTTGTGGTGTTACTTTTACATAAAGGTAATTTTGGTTTGTAGCTTTGTTTTGTTTTGCTTTTAAAACTGCTCTAAGCAGTTTGAAGACATGAACTAACCATGAATGGCACTTAAGATTAAGAAAAAATCCCAAAGCAGAATTACATTACTTTCTATACACCCAGTGAACACTCTTAGAAACTAACTGCAGGGATATATACAATAACATATTCAGTAATATTATCTCTTCTAAAAATACAAGATCATGTAGAAATCTGTGGTGTCTCCTAGTAAACAATTTAGGTACATTTTACTGTACTTATCTCTAGTCCTGTTCATGTTACTCTAAAAAATTTCAGTAACTTCTATTCACTTTCAGCTATGACTCCAGTGCAATGCTTTCACATAACACAGATTTTTTCTTTTCAAAGCCTCTATAGGAAACCTTAACCCCAACGGCACCTATGTTTCCATCTGGAGAGTGCCAAGTTTCAGGGATTTGGCAGACTTGATACACAAGAGTTTATTACCTCTGTAATTAATTTTATGTGCATGAAAGCATAAATGCATATTGGGTACACATTTTATCATCTGCTTCTTTCCTTTAATGAAGACTGTGATTCCATGAGAGAGGAAGGAAGGAAGGAAGGAAGGAAGGAAGGAAGGAAGGAAGGAAGGAAGGAAGGAAGGAAGGAAGGAAGGAAGGAAGGAAGGGTGGATATTCTCTTTTCTGCTAGCTCCCTATAATGGTAGTAGAGATTCAGACCAGTGGCTGAAGAGGTGCTGAAGAAAAATTAGCTGGTTGTCTCTATTTTGCACAGTACTAAATACTGCACCAACAAACACCACACAAAATACTCCAAACTTCATGTCTGAAATAAAAAAGTACAAATGCTTATAACCTCTGCTGCTTCTGATGTTTTTCCACCATGAGAAGACTGATAGTGAGGCTACCTGGTGTTTAAACTCATTAGAAAAGTGAATAAGCACCACTATCTCATACCATTAAGCACATCATGGGAGAACCCTTTTCAAGAGAAACTGGTAACTGGCACCATTTTAAAGAAAAATCATCATCATCATCATCACCATCATCATCATCATCACAATTCCTGATTAGAGATCAATAACCAAGGAGGAAAACACACAACATTTCACAAGTTCTGGAGGTGCTCTACTTTCACTGTTCAGGTTTTTGATTCCACTGCCAAACATTGTTTAATTAAGGGCTGAGGGGTTTTGATGGTCTCTTTCATATTTCCAGCAACAGCGAGAGCCATGCAAATAGTGCGAGTTCCAACTTCACCTACTAACAAATGCAGCCAGTAACAAAACGAGACACTAAACTAGAGACTGGGAAATTCCATTATTTTTTCAGTTCCAAGTCATGTTCCAAAGCAGACTGGAGCTGATGCAGACTTGTTTCTTTTAACTCAAGATCTTTTTTACAGATTTTTTTTCAATTTCTCAATGCCATGCATTACTGCCATGTACTAATTTTGCAGGTCGATGCTTAAAACTGTGTTCCTATCAGCTCATTCCAAGCACAGTCACTCATCCTATTTCATACTGCATCTGGTTGCATCTCTACTAGGTATATTAGTCTATGGCAGCTAAGGATGCTGCCTCTTCACTGAGCTCCAAATATACTGGCGAGTTGTATTTTAAGTCATTACAATATTATCAAACATATCAAAGATAAAATTGCATTTACATTTCCCAAATCAATTGCATCTGCTAATAATATGAATTTGGCAATGAATACAATTGTTTTGATAATCTAATCTAGAAATTTCAACAACTGCAAGTCCGGAACAAAATTTTGCAAAGCGCCTTTTGTTCATTTGCCCATCCCCCATTTTGCACTCTGGTATTGAATCAGATTGTTGTAAAACATCTGTAAAAATTATCTGCAGTCTCTCTATTGTCATAATGCAGACAATCCACCAGGTCTCTTCATGAACTGCAGAAGCAAAAACAAACACCTCGCAATGCTGCACACCAGTATGCATTTTTGCATGTTTGATAAGGCTTTCAGTAGAGTTGCAGTGAGAGGTATTTCTAGCTGCCATTTGATGGACAGTCTGATACTGGTTGGTTACTGAAAAAAATAATCTGAAATAGAGGTTTCAAACCACGGCATATTTTTAACTTCCTGCCATACACAGCACAGTCTGCTGTTGAGGAATTTTCCTCTCACCAAAGTGATGAGCAGACAAGGCAACACTAATGCCACTCACGCTTTGCTCAGTGGGAGGTAATGCAAAAGCAGCACAGCAGCAAATATGACATTAATAGTGTGCTGCTCCTTCTCCTTTCCCTCTCCCATCTCAAGTTCAGAGCTGGAAAGTAATGACAGACAGGACAGATTACAATCTTCTTCAAGCAAAAGGAGTGAAGAGAAATCATTTGGTAAGTGACCTCTAGGAGAACAGAATTTACCGAAAATGCACTGGGCTGAAGGTAAATAAATAACTGACCTCTGTATTCAGTGTGGTGCTGAGCAGCTACAGCCAGGGATAGAACCTGTCAGAGCAACAAATTCATCTCTTAGTTGTACTGATGTCACTGAGGGTCCTCTAAATTTATAGCTGGTGTTTCTCTAGCTCTGTAGTGAGGATATCAACCTGTCGGTTCATTGATGCTGCACTTACTATGATGCACTTATTAACTATGGGTATATTTAGCATCAAATACAGACAACAAAATGTATTCTATTCCTACTGACATATGAAACACAGTAAATTATTTCCCCAAATAGAATAGCCAAAGGTCTAAAGCATCTATTTCTTTGAATATACTTGATAAAACAATATTACAAAAGACACACACGTTTTAATTATGCAAAATCATATAAATGAAGTGTTATAGAGATAGATTATGGATGTATAACAATTTAATTACTCAGGATAACTTCAAAATCTCTCATTTGTGATATTTATTCATTTTCAAACAAAAAAAAATTCCCACCACATACCTCTATGTCTATATCTAACATAGACTGGTTTTGACTCTAAAGTTGGTATTGATGACACAGCACAGATTAAAAGCCAATATTGTGAAGTATACAAGCGTCAGAGTTCCCAGCCAAACATCCTTATTTTTAGAAATGCTGTTGTTGGACTGCAATCCATTAACAGACAAGTCCAAAGCCCAGCACATCATTAACAGGCTATTACAGCTCATACAGCGTTAGCTGTCTGACAAACAATCCCTTTATCATGTTATGAACTGACTCCTCTATTGAACACGAATGCTGGTGTGATGCACAGAACATATGTGCTTCTCCTGAAAATGCAGAACCAGAAAGTTTGAATGCAAAAACGGGCAAAATTAATTTTCTGGGTATATAATTTATAGAAATTAATATGTAAAAGGAGGATTACTCATTCCTGAGAAAGCAACATGCAATCACTGTATGTCCAGTTATGTAAAGGACAATGGGAAATACAGACCTGCAGATCACAGTCTCTAAACCCAACTGACCAAGTACATTTAATATTTTCTATCTCATGTTCTTTGCATGTACTTTCTTTCACTAACTTCTGTTAAAATGCCCAGTTAGCCTACCTGTAGCTGAAATAGCTCTTACCTTCCTTGGATTTTGCACTTTAAATCAAGAAAATTTTCAGTTGCACAACAATTTAAAAGAAAGGGGAAAAAAAAAAAAAAGCAAAAAGCTGTCTAGCTGTCTGCACACCTGCATATTCCCATCACATTTATAACAATTACGAATTAAAAAAATGCAGCAAGCAACAGAACATCACGATGCAATTCTAGCCAGAAGAGAAAATAGGTCATTACTGTTGTTTAACCTAATAATGAATATACTTCTGCCCTCCTCAAGCAATAAATAAAACAAATAAAATTATCCTAAAATTACTCCAGCTTTAGGTGCGATTGCAAAAATATTTGTGGCCCCAAATATGCATGCGTGTGTGCACGGCTGTGTGCACTGGTAAGAAACTATTTTATCACCTCTAAGCTTGAGAGATTTACAGCAATGTTGGTGGAGTAAACAGAATAAATTGTATGCCAAGAGGTAGATGTAGAGCATTTAAAAATCATATTGTTTCAATATCCTCCAAAACTGTGACTCCATTTTAATGTCTTTAATTCGAATAAAAAAACAAAAGTTATGGTTTCATCAGTCTAAAGATATCAGAACTTCAATATGCATTTTTCCTCTACGAGGAAACAGAGCAATTAAAATACAGTGGTGACTCAGTGACATGTCATCTATGGATGCACACATCTATTAATGTAAGGCTTCTGATCATAAACCTTCCTATCTTCATGTTCCCTAACTTTCTAATTAATGTAAAAATCTGTATTTTTAATAGTTTAATTAGTGTTAATAGAGATGCATTTAGAATATTTATAAAGTGAAATCAAAATATTTAATTAAAATATGGAAGTATTCTATACAACTCTGAAACAATACAAGTGTTTGTTGTATTCTTTTACCTTAGTGACCTGTTTTCATCCATCTGTATAGACTGGAAAAAAGCAGGTGTTTTTCCCACAGATTAACAAACTTTCCTTTTTTATTAATCAATGCAAAGCTAATTACAATGTGCTAAAAGCTACCTCTTTAAACAAAGAACCACCATAAAGTTATTGGAGTGTAAATTTAAACTCCACACTGACATTAACAGACTGACTTTTTATTTTTCTTTTTTTCTTTAAACATTGCAATTTAACTTTAAAAAAATGAACCTAGATATAGATTAATGTGGTAGTGGCAAGATTCCAAATACAATATTCCACTGGAAATATGCA